>OX381720.1:62577855-62720915 GCA_947462335.1 Harmothoe impar | reverse complement strand
TTCTGCCCCTCCCCCATACACATGCATGTTTTAGTAGAGGAAAAAGAAAAGGTCCTTCTTGGATTTGAACCCCGCCTCCCATCCAAGAAGCAGGCACCATACCTACAGCTCCACAGTGGCTATTGGTAACAGCCTTGGATTTTTACATGTAGTCTTTTCTGCACCCTTTTGTATGTGGGAATAAGGATCATTATTCACACACCATGGGAGTGTGAATAGGCATTGTTATTCGCACCCCCAAAGCAATATGTATGTCTATACATTAACTATAGATATGTTTGAAAACATTTATTAACAATCATTCAAGAATGCGACGATGTATATCTATCCTACTTTACACATACACATGAGGTAGGTGTATACAAATGACAACATTAACTGATATACTCTACTGTATACTTCTGCTGTTCTAGCATGTCGACTAACCTATAATCAGTGGCATAATGACCCTCTTTAGAACCTGCTGGATAGTGGCCAAAGAGCGTTGCACATGTTCACCTCCCCCTTTCCATCATATTGTATCTCCCTGTTCCTCCCTCGCCCTCCCTCTCCCTCCCTTTCTTATCCTCTCCCTCCCTCGCCCATCCCATCCTATCCCTCCTCTCCCTCCCTTTCCCTCCCTCTCCCTCATTCTCCCACCCTTTGCTGCCCACTCCCTCCCTCTCCTTCCCTTTTATTCCCTCCCTCTCCCTCCTTCTCCTTACTTATACCTCCTTCTCCTTCCTTCTCCCACCCTTTCCCTACCCTTTCCTGCCCTTTCCCTCCCTCTCCTTCCCTTTTATCCCCCCCCCCTCCGTCCTTCCCCTCCTTCTCCTTACTTCTACCTCCTTCTCCTTCCTTCTCCCACCCTTTCCCCACCCTTTCCTGCCCTCTTCCTCCCTCTCCTTCCCTCTCCCTCGTTCTCCCTCCCTCTCCTTTCTTCTCCCTCCCCTCCTTCTCCCACCCTTTCCTGCCCTCTCCCTCCTTCTCTTTCACTTTCCCCCTCCCTCCCCTCCTTCTCCCACCCTTTCCAGCCCTCTCCCTCCTTCTCCTTCCTTTTCATTCCCTCTCCATCCTTATAAACCCCTTTCCTTCATTCTGACCTTATCATATGAGCTGCTTCTTTCTTAATGATTGCCACACATTTAATGAACTATGATCTCAGTTTGATAATACTGATATATTTTAGTAGTTGTTATTACATACCGTGACATTCCTCTTCAACCCTCCATTTATTACATTCATAGGTCATGACCCTGATGGGAGTTAGATCAGGAAACAGGTACCCTGGCGTGCAGGTCACAGTGACTTTGTAAAAAACACCTTTCTTGTCAATGTCACCGACAACAGCATTTGGTACCACTGGGGGGTCCGGAGTATCAAAACAGCCTGCAACCTCTGCAAAAATGTAAACAAAAAGTGTAAAGTGGCTATTGACACAAGTGGTTTATGAAAGCATGTCCCAGGGACACTCAATCCAAGGTACACTTATACACATACACTAGAGTTGTGGTAGCACAGAGTTCACTCAGAGATATATTCTCATAGACTGGTGACAAAATGAGAAATTCTCCCACCAAGGGGCATTTTAAAGTACAAACAGGCAAGATCACTTTTTGGGGTATTTTGGGTGTGCTGAATCCAAATATCACAAGCTCAAAAATGGCTCCTTCTATGTGAAAACTACAAAAGCAAAATGGCTGCCATTGATTTTTGAGAGAACATATGTTATTTATCATTCCTAGTCATGTAATACATCAAAATGAAGGGATTTTAGAGGCCAGACTATCTGAGACACCTGTCAAGCTGAAACATTATTTCCTGAGAGTCTCAACGCCAAAATTTCAAAATGGCTGCCCCCTAAAATACATTATTCATCACTCCTGGTCATGTTGTACCTCAAATGAAAAGGATTCGTAAGCCTGGTCAACTATAGGCCATTGCCAAGATAAACAGGGTTTTTGCAACATGAAACCCCTCCCAAAAGCAAAAAAGCCCACTAGTAGTTTTTGAGCAAAATTAAGGGGATTGGAGGAATTCCCCCCAAGAACATTTTGAAAATCTAGAAGCCAAATGGTACAGTTTCATGTATTTTAGTGTTCTGGTCAGTTTATATTTCCCCCCCCCCCCCCTACAAAAACACTGACAAAGGGAAATAATCTTTTATTGGATCTGGATGAATCTCAGGAACTGTCCAGGTGAAGATTAAAACCTCAGATTTCCGAGTTTCCGTGGAGATTTCACACCCTTGTGATTGGGAGCCTTCCTCCAAGTCAAGTCCCAAGAACATCTGGACCCAATGGCAGGTCCTCAGGATTCAATTCTAGAAGCCACATAGATATCTATGCATGTTATCTTGAGGAATTTCAAGATCTGAACTCTAGTCCTGGGGACCTGATATTGGGTCTTCGGGATCTCCATTTCAAAGGAGACCTCCTCCAGCAACGCTAACTTCTCTATCCATTCTTGCCTTACCCCACCCCTCTTCTTATTCCAGGGTTTTAACCCCTCTCACTGTGCCTCCACTCCTCTTCCAAAGGCTCACAGCCCTCGTCCCTGGGCTCCTGACACTTCTTTAGCTCTAAACGCTCCTCCCAGGGCTCCTGGCCCTCTACCTGGGCCCCACCCCCTCATCTTCCTGGACTTCCTCTCTTTGGAGGAGGGATGGGTGTACAGGAGGAGCATTGGAATCCCTGAGAAGGGCTTGGGTCCAAAGGAGGAGTAGGAGCCCTAGGAGGAGGGTCGGAGTCCCAGGGTGGGGGCATCGGAAGAGGGGTGGGATAGGGAAAGTTTTGGTGGCACAAGAGTAGAGTTAGATGTTCTATATGAGGAATAAGGAAGGCTCAAGGGACTATAGCATGTAGAAGTCACAAGTCCCTGTAAGTTCAAAACGAGATACCATGTCTAGGTTTCAGCTCTTGAGGCATAGATGGCTTAAATCAAGGGCTTCCAAGCTAATATTGCTTTTTGTCCAAGGCCATAGATGGGAGCGCAGATGGGCTAGCCCTGATTCAAAGTGCCCAGCTCAAGCCCAGATTTATTCCACTTTAGCACACACTTTTTGTATCTAAAATGTTTTTTTTATGAAAAAGAGAGTTTTCCTAGCCTGGTCCAACTGGGCTCCCACTTTTAGTCCTGGACAAAAAGGACCATAACCCAGATACGGGCTACCCAGCTGGCCCAAGTAAAGCACAAATTGGCCCCAGGGACCAATGCGGACTGTGTTGGATCCTGAGGATTTGTCATAAGGTTCTAAGGATTTGAGTGTGAGGTGGGCCCCCAATCAGAATGGAAGTATGTGGTGGGAACTATCATATCACTATCCATAAATAGTCACACTAGTGCTTGTTCATAGGGTTTTTTGGTGTGTCTACCCCTGTATATAATATGTATTGGGAATGCTCTAATCTTGATGGGATGTGCCCTTAATTGGGGATGGGTAACAAAAAGGCCAGCATGTTACTATGCATGAAAGGGTGCATGTAAACAATTTTTGAGCCATCTAGAGAAGGGGGGAGGTAATAACTTTTGACCTCCTGCAATGGTGGTCAATTGACAAAATATCCCCTCTTTGGGGATTTCCCATCTCACAAAAATAGCTCTCCCCCCTTAGAAATGGACTGAAATTAACTGTGCTGGTTTTTTCGGGGGATGGGTTTCATGTTACATAAGTCCCTGTTAATCTTGGCAGTGGCCTAGAATGGACAAGGCTTGCAAATCCCTTTCATTTGAGGTACAACATGACAAGGAGTGATGAATAAAGCATTTTTTCTCGAAAAACGATGGTGGCAATTTTGTTTTTTTGGCTTTGGGACTCTTGGAAAATGATGTTCCAGCTGGCAAGGTGTCTCAGACCTCTAAAATCCCTTCATTTTGATGTATTACATGACTGGGAATGATGAATCAAAAGTCAATGGCAGCCATTTTTTTTTGTAGTTTTAACATGGAAGGAGCCATTTCTGAGTTTGGCCAGTGTGATTTTCGGATCCAGCACACCCAAAATACCCTGAACAGTGATCTTGCCTGTTTGTACTTTAATATGCTCCTTGGAGGGATTAGAATGATATATGTGAAGATTTTGTCCAGTCTATCAGCTAAACAATGGATTTATGTTAACCCTTTAAAAGGACTTGATTTTGATCAAATTTTGCAGCACATGCGAAAAGGCCTTAGCACTTCATGACAACGAATGGAATATCATAATCATGTACTTTACTACTCTTAAACGCTTAGGAGAAGTGAATGCGTACTTACTCCGAAACACCCAGCGTGGTTTTTTAACTAAACCACTGCAGTGGTCATTCTTTAGATTCTCTAATGGATTCCTGAAGTGGAAACATGACGACACTGAGATTAAGGATGTTATGATGAAAAGTGCTGCCGCAGTTTTCATGACGTTATTCCAGGTATTTCAGGTAGATCCTTAAAGGTGCTGTGCTGTTGTATAACTGATAGACTTGGAGGAACTGACATAAAGAGAGGTTGGACAATGGTAGCCTACCTAACCAACCATCCAACCACCAGGGACCTCTCAAAGTGACTCATGGGTTAAGGACTAGAAGTACACAGCTCCATCTTACATTCGTATCTGGTGATAATTCATAGTGGGATAAGAGTTGTTCTTGGGAAAAATGTAAATAATGAGCCACCCATGGGACGAAAATAAACTCAACACGGTTCGGGGTGTCCTGTAGAACAAATTAGGATACTGTGCCAGTTAGACTAGTAGATGGGGCATGTTGGAGGGTTTCTAAAATCTGGATGTTTTATTTGCAGAAAGAAAGTCTTCCATAATTGTTGGGTTAGTGCATGCCCCCTTGATTTGTCCTGGTCTCACATTGGACAGCAGGGGTGGAGGAAACATTGTTATCAAGAGGAAGACATGTATAAAGACGTACATTGAATTCCTAGCAACGGAATGCAAAAATATTTGGACACAACACTCTTCAAAGGTGGCAAAATGATTCCCATGACCCCCCCCCCCCCCATCTTAAACTATAAGTAATTCGCACTGAAAGCCTGGATCTAGCTATTTCAGGGCCCCTCCCCATGTGTAGATACCAGTCATGACTATGTACAGTTAGAGACATGATGGTGCCACAGTCATGTACCTGGTATGTGGAGAGAACTAGTTACTGACCCCTAAGCTCATGAGGTGTTTCACATCTACCAACCTACCTCTACAAAACTAGACAGTTCTCATATCTTATATATACAATAATGTAGTATATTCTCATTGAGTACCTTCTAAATGTTTTAACAAGCAAAACTTGCTTGGTTGTTTCTATGTATAGAGATATCCAAACCCATAAAGATGTGGTTACATGAAGCATTCAGTCTCCTTGTCAGCCTTACAGAGCAGTAACCAGACCTTGTAATAGGCTGTCACATCTTTGCCAACTTTGCATAACGTTAACCCACATTACTCAGGCTGACAGAGGTTTCCAATGGAAGGAAGGGGAGAAGAGAGTGAGTAAGAGGGGGTGAGAGGGAGGGAGGGGGTGAGAGGGAGGGAGGGGGTGGGAGGGAGAGGGATTTAGGGCGAGTGAAAGGGAGGGAAGGAGAGAAGAGAGAGGGAGGAAGAGGGAGGAAGAGGGAGGAAGAGGTAGGAAGAGGGAGGAAGAGGTAGGAAGAGGGAGGAAGAGGGAGGGAGGTGGAGGGAGGGGGATAAGGTGTGAGAGGGAGGGAGAGGGAGGGAGTGAGGGAGAGGGAGAGAGAGAGAGGGAGGGAGGGGGAGGGAACTGATTGTGTACTAGAAATATACCAAAACTATCCCAGTGAAGTGTAATGGAGAATTATTTTTGACTATTTCCATATCCATGTACTGGGCAAGAATGTATACATACAGGATATAATCTAACAGACTAAGAGTTATCTAACACTTTTTAACTATATGTATATACTGTAAAATATTGTGTATAAGCCTAACTTAGGTAAAAATATGCATCCTGACTTTGAGGGAAGATGAAACATTAAAGCGTTATGCTGTCCTCTAATAGTTAAGACACATGACAGTACACAAATTGGCAGCAGGAACAGCTTAGAGAGCAGGGGTTGACGTCTGGCCAAGAAAGGTGGCACAAGGAGGCACTTTCTGCTGGTTTATGGACAGGACTGTGTGTTATAATATGTACCACCCACTATAAGTAGGTGTAGTGTAATGGGGAATAAAGTCACATGTTGTCCATAATGTATCATATTATGTGAATGATGTCATCTAAGAAGGTGTCATAGTTTGGCAGATTAATGATGAAGATGGTTGAGTAAACCAAGTTTTAGGTATGTATATGTAAACATATATTCAGGGCCCTCCCCAAATGTACGTACCTGCCATGCATGACCAAGCACACAAAGAGACATCGGTGCCACTGTCATGCAACTGGTGTATAATATAGCATTTGTTACTGACCCCTTAGGCCATGAAGTGTTTCACATTGCCCAAATTACCTCCAACAAACCTAGACAAATCTCAATTTCTATGTTCAACTATGTGGTATATTTTCATTGATTACTTTCTAAATGTTTAAATAACCGAACTGGCCTCATTACTTGTATGTATATAGAGTTATCAAACCCCCACCAAGATGTGGTGACATGAAGCACTCAGTCTGCATGTGGGCCTTACAGAGAGCCGCCCTGCACCAGACACAGCAGTCACAGCAGTAACCAGACCTTGTAACACGCCGTCATGTCTTTGCCAACTGTGCATGATATCATCCCAGATTCTTCAGGTTGGAGAAGGTTCTAGGTGTTACTAAGCAGTATAAATTATTGTCCTTAACAAACAAATTTATTGGTTTTAAATGGGAATAATCATCCATAGAAAACAAAATTATTACCTTATATTCCTACTAACTTTGAGAATATTGTATAACCTGCATTGAAGGACTGGTTCCCCCACTGGTTATACACTGGAAATTGCAGTAATAATGTACTATATATTTCTTCTAATTTTTCTATATTATAACTCCCAGTATTTCAAAGACATTATTAACTGTAGCTGGGACACTAAGCAGGTATGTACACATAGAGGCTGTAGCCTAACTCATTATGGGCAGCATAGTACTTTGATGTATTGCCCTTTGTCCTCATGATACATGTAAGTCACACTGCAGTACTGCATGGTATCAGCCTTAAGGTGGGTCGCTACCCTTGGGTCAAAGTCACTGAAAGTTAACAGAATCTCCCTAAAGAAATAAAGGGGGTCCCGAACTACTTTTTTAGATATAGAATTTTGAAAAATTAAAGTATTTTGATTTTTTTCTGACAATGAGAAAAAATGTGAAAACTTCCATGATTTCTTTTTATATCAACCATTATGCGCAGAAATGTAAAACATCACTTGTGAAAAGCCTATATGTTTTCCTTTACTGGAAAAATAATTTTACAATTTTACGCCATGGCATTCTGGGTACAAGAAATACAAAGAAATCATCATTATTTGTAGCCTGAGTGGCTAATTAAAGTATTCAGTATTAACAGAATTTTTTTAAACTCTCTCAGAAAATAGTTCAGATCATTTGCTAACATATAAGTAATTTTGATAGGCGGTCCCGGGCATAATTTTAGGATTTTGGACCTTTGAAAATGAAAAATAATGCCAAAAAATGACTAAATTAATAACATTGCATGATGGGTTAAACGGTAACAATCTATATTTAAAATTGTCCTGATTTATACCCTTGGTTATTTCGAGCCATATCATAGCATCTATAGTGTTCTAAATAGTAAATATCTGCAATGTACTAGCTCATTTAAAAATAAAAGAAATATTATCAGTTCCCATTAAATCAAGTATTCAAAGTATTACAAAATGCACAATTTTGCTTAAAATAATCTAAACAGAGTGTAGGGAATATATACATGTATCTGGCTATGCAATATTATCCCATTCTGATAGATTTTAGAATTTGAAGAAATCTAAGGGTAGCGACCCACCTTAAAGGTGGTTACACTATTAAAGGATTGGCATGATGCATAAATACAGGTCTGAAGAGCAGACTTACCAGGCCTACATCCATGCATCATAAAAAGAAATGAACACAATGAATAGATGTCAGTGGCGGATCCAGGATTGTCTAGATGGGGGGGCCTAAAACTGGCCAACCTAAGGTGTTCCCCCACGCAACGCAAACGAAGTACATTTTGAGGCATTTTGGAACAAAGCATGTTAAGAATCTAGCCTCTATTATTTGGGTTGGTAAAGTATTTTTATGAGGAAAAAATGCTTTCATTATCGTCTGAGCTTTGATAATCGTCAGAAAAAAGTTGGATATTAGATGGATTGGGGAGGGGTGCCAAAGCCCGTCGACCCCCCCCCCACCCACCCCTTGGGTCCGCCAATGGATGTTTACAGGCATATCTGCAGTTAGATGGGCAATTACAGTCCATGTGGATGTGTACATGCATGTATACTTTATACATGTACAGGGGTAGACCTAACGCTGGCCCGGGAGCCAATGGCCCGTAGTTATTGGTCCTGGCCCGTAGTTTTCTGCAAAATAGCATTCCTACGGGCCCGGGTGGCCCACAGGAGTATTTGGAAGACATTTAAAGAAAGTTTGCCTGACAACTATAGTCATGCAATATATTGTTAGAAAGAGGGAAATGTGCCCAAATCAATCATATTGATTTCAGTGTTTTATAGAACAATCAGAAATATACATGTTTTTTCTCTTAAAAAAAACATAATTTTGACTATTGGCCCACAGATCTTGGTCCGGGCCCATAGTTTTCTAGAGCTACGGGCCCGGATGGCCCACAGCTGAAAAAGTTAGTGTCTACCCCTGCATGTACATACACCAATATAGCCTCGTCAGGTACCGTAATGGCTGTTCTAGTTACAACAACTGGCTCACACCTCACAGGTCTGCTTAAAACTGGCACATGCCCAGCAAGTAATAGTCAGGCAGAAGTCTGTCCATATAGAGAGTGAGGTGGTTCATGTTAATAAGACTTGGGCATATAACAATATTCCTTTCCCAGGGCTGCATCTATGCATCATGTTGAGGCTCCAGGAGAGTATCAATCCGAAAAGGGTCTATACATGATGCATGAATACAGCAGTGGTATGCTTCTTTCAAGAGCATCATCCATGCATCAAGAGTACATTAAAGCACTATGCAGCCCTTAAAAGGTTAAGGGCCCCTCCGTCCTATACATAGTGTTTGGGGCTTGTGCCTATTCCATTATAATTGTTGCTGTAGGGGTACCAACATATTGGCCTTAAAGCTGGTATGTAACTGGGCATCAGTCACAGCTTAGGGAACAGGGGGTTGACGTCTGGCCAGAAAGGTTGTCATTGGCCACCGAGCCATGTACAATGGGATTGCCAAATAGGATGGCACTTCATACTTTATAGTATGTTCCACCAATTGTTGGGCCATGAACAACATGGCACCGTAATTGAGTGATACCTGATACGCTTGTGGCGCCGCCGCGTTCTCAGGCAGTGAGACTTGGAACCCCCATCCGTCATGTTGAATAAATTATTGCAACTCTGCCACTTCTTCACCGCGGCCACCGGGAACGCACGTCTTTCACTTTCCTCACCCACCCACCCTTGTCTTTATGTTCACGGTTTGCAAGTCATGTCTAAATGTTACTACTTGTGTTCCATAACTGCATAAAACGTGTTCAATTGAAATATGAATTGTCTACTTGAATTGTCACAGTCAGAGTGCTTCTATGCGCATGTTTGAACTTAATAAATGTTGAAATACCACCCTGCGTGTCATTACTGTTTAATTGTGTTGATCCTTAATTGTGACAATGCGTCTTGCTTGTCTTGCCAATTTAGGTCTTCAAAAATATTATCAAGTGATATATATTTGGTTATACTGTGACCTCATTAGCTATTGGTGCTACAGAGGTGTTGGGGAAAGGTGGTAATAAGGGGGTGGGAGAATGGTGAGGTACTCAAAAAGGGCTTAAGGATAAAAAGGGGTTCATGAGGGGAGGCGTTAAAGGAGATGGAAGTCATAGAATATAGAAGTATTTTTGTTTAACTGGTACAGACAGCATCTTGGGTAAAGAAATGCTGGTTCAGTAGTTAACCAGTTGGGCTGAACAGGTACATAATGCCCAGGCAACATTGAATGTATAAAACATGCTACAAGTGGCCTTCGAGGACTGTACCTATGTACAGGATTTCTTGGAATAACAACTAATACTACACAGATAGTATAACTCTACGGTATGAAATTAGATTAGATGGAATGGTTCAGAACATTAAATGTTCTGAACCATTCCATCTCATCTCATTTAACATGTTTAAGACATGTTCATGTGTAGGAATTTAGGTATCAATATCTGGACAAGAGGAATTGGAGAATGGGTCGAGTTTTCTTGTTTTGAACCTGCTGCATGGCAGTATACCCCGATAGAAAAGCACTGCTCTTTTTTTTGCAGAGCTAATATTTGCAGCCAAAAAGAATAACAAATAGATATTTTAGAGTTAGCTGTGTACCTTTTGGTGGATCAAGCATACTTTATTTTGAGTCAATGCCTACATTATTTATTAATCCCTTCTGAAGAAATGCATCTTTTAGTCGAAGCATTCTTAAGTAAAATGAAGAATACGTGTTGTACAGGAAGAAATAGATTATAGCAAAGGAAATACACATTGTAGTGACCCATATCTAATAAGATGAAAGATTTATTGATAGTGAAAAACATCACAAAAAAGGTGTATATTAAAAACATTTGATGATTATATATGATATATTTCAGTTTTTTGTTTCTGATGTGTGAACATTATACACTAATGCTTTACCTACACCTACACTTCATTCATTGCCTCTAGGCTGGTATCAATCTCTAAATTATGTTTTGTGTAAATTAAAAGGATTCTGTCAGGAGGTCAAAGATGGCACCTAGTCAAAGATTGAAACCAGTCAAAGATAATGTGTTCTTCATTGTGACAACAAATTAATAAGGAGCCGTCAGGTATCATGCCCTTTTAAGGGTTGGTCTTCAATCCTCTCGCTAGCAGATCCCAACATCCAGCATCGTCCTGCTTTGTGTGACTCATTTTCCCCGATCGAGCTAGCACCCCTCCAGATAATTCGACCCCAGCCAACCTTGGATGGATTTCCATAGGGGCCATTCAAGAAGTAGTCTAGTGCATTAAGGGAACGAATTGGCATTATACTTTATTACTGGATAAAAGTGCCAATTTTTTTTTACAGATGCTTTGAACCTAGTACTTTCACTTTTTTCCTTGCTCCAAAAGAAATTTCCATGCTATCGCCGTTTGTCAGCCATTTTGAAATGTGATCACCAAAATCATTGAAATAAACAGGAATCTTAATTTGTAAAAGATTAACTTATAAAATTATTGTTGTCGTATTTCACATTTTTCAGGAAAATGACCCAAAAATGGTGTTGCAGGACACTTTTTGTTTGGAGCAAGGAATATATTCGATAACATATATTTATCTACCAATAAACCAACTTTGGCACTTTTATCCAAAAATAAAGTATATTTCCCTTAATTCTCTAGACTATAGGACAGGTCCCAACATTCAGCATTATCCTGCATTGTGTGGCCGACTCATTTTCCCCTATCCAGTCTTGACCTCTCCAGCTGATGCCACCCCAGCCTACCTTAGGTGGACTTCCATAGGGACCATTCAAGTTGGATTGGCCACATGCTTTAAACCACCAGCCTGACTCAAAGTACTTAGCACAGTGCATGTTAGCCCCGGCAGTGTCCTTATCGTTATCGTTGTCAGGGGTTGAGAACGGTATGCCAGTATCGCTGCTGATTCCATGGAGCCCATTACCAGCTGCAATTTAAGAAATTAACATGTAGGTCACAGAAAGTTATTTAAAGCCATAATGCATACATATATACCTATGTATATGGGAGATATATTACTTGTATTATGACGGTATATATTGGAGTCTATCTATGTTTGTATTATCACCGATTGCTGGTTATACTGAACTAACTGAGGTCCAGGTTCCAGGGCTGACCACTAGTCTGTGTCGCCACTGGTCTAAAACCCCTATCTGTTGTATCAACCCCCCACTACCGGGCCTCAGTCACCCCAGGGCACCACATCTCCTAGTATCTTTTTTGTTACTATAGCACAGTCAGCTGAGTGACTATAGGAATAATTATTTTAGCATTTCTAGTTTCATAGTAGAACCTACCATCTGGGTCACCAGGCTTAAAGCCACCTTTTTTTAGTGTGTAATCACTGTCAGCATCTCCAACTGTAAAAATGTTGTAGCAAGCATAGCCCACAGTACCACCAGGCTGGGTCACTTCAAACACAGCTTTATAAGTCCCGCTAGTTGTCAATTTGTGCATGTTACTGAGACCAAGCCAGAAGTTACCCAGACGGTTCCCAAACCCATTTTCATACTCAGTCCAGTTATGGTTGAAGTCAACAGAACCATCAACTCTCTGCTGAATAACCTGAAAGAGAAAAGCATAAATTGCCTGTATCATCATATTTCCCTGTTCTTACCTGAAGTAAAATAGGATGAATGCCATGGGAAGTCAGTTCAGAATGTTTTATTTCTGATACAGGCAAAATGCATAAATTGCCTGATGGAATGAATCTGATAAAAAGTTTGGTACCATAATTTTTCTTAGCTAGTAGATTTCTGCTTACTCAATGTTCTTTTAATCAAAATGATTTACTGTCTTGTACTTGTATGGATATCAACAAATATATAACAATAATGCCATACTTCTTGAAAAGGATAAAACTGCATATACAAATAAGTTATCTTGATTATTTTGGCAAACATAAACATGGTCCTCACGGTCCAGGCTTCATTGCTGATATAATCGCCTATATCACAGTACACCTCCATTTCAGTTAGTGCAACATCAGGGTAGATCTTGTATACTCCTGATGGTAGGTTTTGTTCTAGAGCGTCCTGGCAGCTCTTGATGCCTACATAGAGAATAGAGAGGGCAAGGGAACGGAAATAGTTTTAGATATCTTGAGTATACTTTATCCTATCAGAAATGTACTCATTTTAATCCACAATTGTTATGCTATCATTTTGTTTGTTCTTCGGTTGTCCTCCTTTGTTCTTTCAACACCGAGAGTGTCAGAATAAATAGGTTTGCTAACATCCTAGTTTTAAAGAAAGTAGTTGTTACTAACCACAAGATCTTGTGTAGTTCCAAAAGCTGCCAGTGCAGGTTGTGTCATATGATGTGGTAGAGCCGTCTGGGAGAGTCTTATCCCCAGCACACTCTACAGTCAGTGTGGTCCCGTCCACACTCAGGGGCAGCGTGTCGTCTGTCAGATTTGTGTTGTACAGAGTAGTTGCTGCACAGGCATCTGCAGCTACAACAGTAAAACATACATTAACATGCTAGTGACTCAATAGTGTGTTAAAGTATGTATAAAGGTGTAAAAATAAGTCCGGATAAGCCTTGAGACTTTGATGTGAATTTAGAACATGCTTTGGTGATTCATACAGATTGACGGCACTCTTGACCCGTGTAAAGGGCTAGAAGGTCGCACCACTGCACAGTTTTTGTGAATCATTTCAGGTAAATGTGTGAAAGAGCAGAATCTAAGATTTACCATCATATGTACAGCTGTCAGAGTGGTTCCAGACCCCTCCAAGTTCACATGTAGACTCGTAGATCCTCTCTGCATCAGACGTCAGGTACTCGTCAGCACAGACCACATTGAGTGTAATGCCAACACTCAGCTCAGGCAGGCTGCCATCCTTCAACAAGGAGTTAGGTAGGGACTCGGCAGAGCATTTCTTAGCTACAAAAGACATTCAACATCTTAATTTACTGTACCATGATTTAATAAAAATTAAGATGTGCTTTATCTGAACGCTTTAGATCACATTTACTACAATAGAAATGGAGAAATTACTCTTTGCACCTATGAATCTATGAAATTCTTAATAAAGTTTTTCATTTTCTAAAAAAGAAAATCAAGCATATTTATAGACTGCATAAGATGTAAGATCTACCACTGCAGGAAGGAATGATGTCCCAGGTTCCACATGCTGTACAGGTTGCTGTGATTGAGGTACTTGTTCCATCATTTAGCACATATCCAATGTCACACGTCACATTTACTGTGTCCTCGTACTCAAATGTGACACTATTAGGATCTAACACTGCACTGTCTACAGTGAAGGCCTCGCAAGTTGCCTCTGTAAAGGACAATAACAAGTCTTTGAGTTATAGCATATGTGAAGAGTGTTTTAATCAATGTACATTTGATAAAAATGGCATCAGTCAGTGACGTCTCTATGTCTTGGAGTGAACTGGCAGCTTTCACCTTACAGTGATGCACAGGAACTTCACGTTTTGACTTCATAACAGTGATTTAGACTTCAAAGAATTAAAACAATTATGACAAACTGGGAAATTCTGAATTCAATATTTTTGATGCTCACTTGTTGTACTTTTTGGAATAAAAAACTATCCAGGGTATTGATCAGCTCCTAATCATATAATTGTTAAATTCAGACCAACTCTTCATGTGCAAATGAGTGACTGGTTAAAGTGTTATACTTACTCATACAAGATTCCTCCAAACTCCATGTCTTGTCGTCCATGCACTGTGACACATAACATGTTGTATTATCTGACAGTACATAGCCAGTGTCACAGCTGACTTTAACCCATGCTGTGTAGTTGTATGGACCACTGGGTGGATCTAGGGTGGCACCGGTGATGACTATGGGTGCACACAACTTAACTGAAAGACATCAAACAATGGTACGTCTGAAACGGACTGCAATGATGCATCAAAACAAATCAAAACAAACTAATTGTGAGGATCCCAGGAGTTTGCTACTTAGCAATCATGATATGCATAATTGCAGGGTCGATCTTTACTAATTCATAGATTAGTATAAAGGATGAAAACATCTACATGTGCAGCCTAGAAATTGAGATATTTGGAAGAAAACATTTGTGTACTCTAATTCTTGTTAATAAGTCTAACATATACTAAACTGTATTGTGAAAGGGCATTTCAAACTAATAATGAATCCATAACATGGCGAATACTCACTGGTGCATGTTTCTGTGCAGTCTGTCATCCCGGTATCCAGGCACTCACAGCTGTAGGATTCACTGCCGTCTGACAACTCATATCCAGTTCTACACGTCACATTTAACACGTCTTCATACACATATGGTCCATACGGGGGATCAACAACCACATTTTCCAATTCTGGGGTTACACATGGTTTCCCTAAAACATGTTATAGTTGAGAATCATATAAAGTATAAAAAAGGCATATTGTTTGGCCTAAACTAAGAGCAACGAGTAAACTAGCATATTCCTCCAGAAAAGCAACATGAGCTCAAAATCATTTTCAAACATAAAGTGTAATACTTACTACTGCAGAATGGATTCTTATCCCAGCTCCCACTGCCTGTGCAGGTGACATTGACTGTAGTACTGGTCCCATCACTCAGCACATACCCAGCCTCACACGTCACATTTACTGTGTCTTCATACTCAAATGTGCCACTATCGGGATCTAACACTGCATTGTCTACAGTGAAAGACTCACACTGTACCTCTGTGAAAGAAAATAACAGGATTTCTAATAATCAGAAAATGTTATCATACCTATGCTATTTAATCATTCATGGAAATCAACATAATTAAGCTGTTAATTTTCAGGGAGTAAGTTCTGAAAGATCCCTTACATTTTCAAGATAGGCCGGTTAACTGTGAGTTTACATTTCTACTGCTGTACAGCTGCTCAGTGTTTTTTTATATCCCAGAGGAAACTTTAGTATTATTTTAATAACAGAACTTTTCTGAATAATGTTACATATCTGGATCAGTGCATGCAAATGAAGTAGGTCTCATACTAAGTTTAACTCAAAGAACAATGGTATCAAGCAATTAAATATTTGCTGTAAATCTTTAATCTACCAGCATGTACCATTGTTGTTTGTTGGAGTGGAGATATTTATCAACATACTAACTCCCAATATATTTTGGGTGAACAAAGGATTTTTTAAGGATTTTTTACTTACTTGTGCATTGCTCAGTGTAGTTCCACATGCCTGTATCCAGGCACTTGATAGGGTAGGACAAACTTCCATCTGCTAAATCATATCCAGCTTTACATTCCACGGTCATCTCATGGTCATAGAGATATGGACCACACGGTGGATCAAAAACCACATTGTCAATGTCTGGGACAGCACATGACTTCCCTAAAGAATACAAAGTTGGAAACATGATGAGGAAACTAAGGTTCTTGATGAAATTTTTGCTAGGAAAGGACTTTGAAGGAACGAATTCTCTTACAACAAGGATCTTGTCACTTTTTATGTCATTCTGTGCATAAATTTTAAATAATTGTGTGTTTGATCATTTCACTGAATTTAAAACAATTTATTTGTTAACATGTGTAGTGATTCCAATACTTGGGTGGTAGGCTAGGACTAGGGACTTTTGGGGAACCGTCTATCTGACTACTAGGTAACTGTTAGGATCATATGACTTTGGCTAACCTCCCAAGGAACTAACACTGGTGGTTGTACGGTTGTAAAGAGCCTTCTTTATTCAGGATGTTGAAGCTTAGGATTGGCATGATCAAGTGTACATTCAGTGTATCTTATTAGACATCAGCAGAGTCCAGTCCAAGGTTCTGTTAGTGGAGTCTTGTAGTAGCAGCACCTCATAGGTCCTCAGTAAGTATCCTCATAGGTCTGTTACCAGTAGGAACTTCCAGCGACCAGCAGAGGCCTGCCTTATATAGCAGGATGGTGGCGACCCCTGGTTGTCCGGGCCGGGCCAGGCAAGCAGAGGAAACACAGTTAAAATTGCAGCCACGCTGGGCAGGTAACCGGGCCTGGTGAAGTTCCTTGGCCGGGGTTAGTAACCAGGCAGTGATGCAACCGGGTAGTACCAGCCCCGACCGGATCAAGAACTCATTCGGCCAAGCTGGTACACCTCTAGAAGGTATAGTATAATGATGCATAATGGTACATCACCACACATGCTTCTATATAATTATGCTTATTTATCCAACAAAAGATAAATAGTACTTACGTTTACATGACTGAGTGTTGTTCCACGTGCCACACTTTGTACATTCTGCTGTATACATGTCAGTGCCGTCATCTAGGATGTATCCCGTGTCACACGTGACAGTCAGCAGGTCTAGGTGTCGGTACAATCCAGAAGGATACGTAGCATTGTCAATGGCTGGATCTGGACAGGTTACCTCTGTAGATACAGGTAGATGTCACATAAAGATCCATAAGTCAGTGCCCAATTGGATATCGAACAGCTATCACTTGCCAGAGACTATATCAATATTACAAGGTTAGTAGAGGATTTCAAATAAATCTGCTGGCTGATACTGGTGTACAAGTTTATCATTGTCTCCTTTTTCAATCAAGGAAAGGAGCCTCCATCCAAACATATCAATTCATGAGTTTTCAACCATTTGCTTTTAGACCCTTAACTATGGGCTTACCCCCAAATGAGTCCTCAATCACTGAGGTTTGAATGATTGAAAATCAACCAAACATTTGAGATAGGACACATTAAGATGGACTTAGGCCAAATATATAAGATGTGTTTCAGGCAACATCACCTGAAAATCTAGGGTAGGTAGGTCTTATTTCTTTTTTTTAAAGATGTTTTTATTAAACTTTGGCCTCAAATGTACCTAGAAATTGACTGGCAAACTTCAATTTCGACTCACCGACGACCGCCTCGACTTGTGAATTATCAGAACGACTCTTAAATTGCCCCAAAATGACCTAAAGTATAATGTTTTTTTCAATTGGATAAAAATGTCTAGGGTCGGCCCTGTTTTTCTAGGTAGGGTTGGGTAACCTGAAACACACCTTTTTCTTATTTGGCCTTATACATGATACAAATATCAGGCCTAAGTATTGGGGCCACTGTATCTTTTTGGTAGCCATTAAGATTAATCTGGTTGGTCTCTGTCTAAAAATCAGGATAAAATTATTCTTTGCTGCTTTAATGGTCGCAGAAAAGTCATCTGGAGAAAGCAGGATTCGAACCCACAACCTCTAGATGCATGGGCAAATGCTCTAACACTGAGCTACATCCCCATCCGACAACTTAACTGCGCCGTATGTTACTGGATCGGTATGATACAGAGGGAAGCCAGATTACCCAAGTGATGCCCACCGAGGTCGGTGGAATCCGTCCCCTACACTTTTTTAGCATAGTTTTTGATGGCTGCAAATTTCATGGTTCAGATCATATTCAAGTCGTGAAGGAATGCGTATATGCCTTGTTTGTCTCCTTCACACAATACTGTTATATTGAAGAGGGTTATTACGTACCTCGACATTCCTCTTCAAATCGCCATTTACTACATTCATAGGTCATGACCCTGATGGGAGTTAGATCAGGAAACAAGAACCCATCTGCACAGGTCACAGTCACAGTAGGATAGCCACCACGATTGTCGTCTATTGCACCCACGACAGCATTTGCTATGACAGGAGGGGCCACAGTATTGGAGCAGCCAGCATACTCTAGTAAAGCATTAACAAAAAGTGAAAAGTGGTTTATCGTACATAACATGGATATATACACGAATATGTTTTGGGTATATTTAATTCTTTGATAAAATATTCATATCAAATTATAAAGCACATACAAACTGATTTCTTATATATTTACTGAACCTCTTTTTGCTCTGCTTATTCATGCAGATGTGTATAGCAGACCAGTGCATCACTTAATGATATACCAGGCCTGTCTATTTGCCAAAGTTGCATTCAGACATCATGAACCCCTTTGGGAATCTACCTACCCCACACAGCTAGCATTGTGCCTAAATTTACCATTGGCGAGTTGCTTTATATAAATAAGAGAATTCACTATGCTACTTGCCAGTGCTGTCTTGATGTATTATGAAGAGAGAGTTGGATTAACAGGCTATGTGGCCCTTAACAGGTTAAATAAAATAGCTAATTAACACATCATTCTTAGTGCTTCAATTATCCATTTGACAAGAGGGGAACAGTAAAATCATGCTATTTACTATGTTCAAAGAATAAGAAAAATGAATGTGTACTTACGACGAAACAACCAGCGTGGTTTTCTAACCAGAGTGTTGCAGTAGTCATCTTTTAAGTACTTCCATGGATTTCCAAAATGGAAACATGATGATGATGAAATTACACATGTGAAAATGAAAAGTGTGATTGCAGTTCTCATAGCGTTATTGACTAAGAACAGAAGGGAGATCTTTAAAGGTGTTTCACTGTGCTCCAGTACTGCTGATGTGGGCAGAGGAATCTCAGATATGATACACAAGGTGGGACAATGGTAACCAGGTTAGGCAACCATCCAAGCACCAGGCATCTCTAGGACTGCCTCAAGGACTAGGACTAGGATGCACCAGCACCATCTTGTATTTGCGTCTGATGTTACTTAACCATTAGATGTTACCATTCTACGGATAATGTAAACATTTGATGTTCATGTAAAGAGAGTCGGGCAAAAGTGGGTTCTCTTGGGAAATCCAACCCTAGCCGCTCAGAGCGGAGAATGCTTACTACTACACCATCGACCTGGTGCTACTCTAAGGCTCCCCTGCTATAGTTGAGCTACCCTAGCAGGCATTATGTAAATGGAATGTGTGGGCTAACTACTATCCCCCCCCCCTCATGGTTTCAGGTTTCCCAGTGGGGGCAGGGGGATGGGCTCTACACAAGGGCTGGGAAGGGGGAATCACCAACATTCGATATGTATAGCAGGGAATTGAACCCATAAGAAATTAATGCACTTAGAGACAAAACTTTGATCATCCCATTCCCATAACCACAGCAATTGACTTAATTAACACGCTCACAAATCTATGTAGCTATTCTAGGTTTCTTCACTATGTGTATGTACTAGCCAGTCATGACAGCACAGGCAAAAAACTATATGGTGCCACTGACATGCAATGGGTATAATAATGTCACTAGTTACTCACCCCCTTAGGCCATGAAGTGTTTCACCATTCCAAACCTACCTCTGTAAAGCAGGACAGAACTCAAACTTCTAAGTAAAATAATCTGGTTTATTTTCAATGAATACTTGCTAAATGTTTCAACAAGCAAAGCTAGACTCCTCCTGTCCATGTAAAGCACTACAAGACCGGCCTTATCAATGTGTTGTGACATGAAACACATCAGCTGTACAGATGTAGGTCTAACAGAGGTGAGTGGCCCAATGACAAAGATGTGTACAGGTGACATGAAGCGTATCACCTGGTATACATGTAGACTGTACTGCAGGCGGTACTAGACATTTGGGTCAGGCACCCACCAGACCTAGTTCAGGGACATAAAATCTTTGTTAACTTTGCATCACAAATATTTTCAAGATAAAGATATTTCCAATATTGCTGAGGAGCATGAATAATTACTTAACAATTAACAACCAAAGCTAACCCACATCCACTCATTTTCAGTTGAGCTATTTATGTGTAGATTACAGCTTGAAAATAACGATGTACAAGGACTATAATTTGGCAATTCTACAATGTTTTCACCACATTAAAAGTAGGGTGTTGCATGGGCCGTGAGAATGCGTCCCCGCAGCGCAGTTAGAGGGAGAATACTGACATGGTTCCATACATATGCTCACCAAAACTTTAATATATATTCCACAATATTGGTTGAGCCCTTCATTTAATCCTGATAAATATGTGCTTCTGATAGGCATAGTGATTCTGATCTTGTGTAATTCATTCTAACATTAAAAGACCTGTGAATGTACAGTTACCCCTGAGTCTTGACACTGTGTGAGTGGGTAGCCTGTGGCACCTACATCTGCAGTAGGAGAGCAAGACATGACCTCAATCAATGTCAAATATGGGAGAATATATGGAATTTCAAATATATTTAAAGCTACTGGCGGTTTCCATACATATTAGGGTATCCCATAAGTTGTGCACATTTTTATTGTGAGCAATAGTTTAGATTTTATGACATATTATGTAAAAATATTACACCATGCATTAACTTATTAGAAAATGTGCATTCATATCATGAAACAACATGTTCTTAGGGACAGAATGCATCCATAAAACAAGATATAGCTATAGCCAAATCCCCCATACTTGAAGTCAAAGTAGGCCTATATCTCCCCCATACTTATGGTCATGTTTAGACTATAAAACCTTACGCAGATAACACCTCAGGCATAAATAATGAAAGACACAGATTCATATATGGTGAAATAATCAACAGTTTATTTGATATACTTGTTAAGCTATTAAATCCTACATTGAGTGAACATTCTACTCCCAGTGCCTGTGGCTGCCTGTTGGGTGGCTACTCAGCCCTCACCACCCTGCAGTGACCACTGTGTGCCCTCAGTGTGAGTGCCATGGGCCAAACATTTAGTATTATAGATATCTTTATTCTGCTTTTTGCATTGTCATTTTTCATCTCTTTTCTCTCAGGACCATTAGAGGAATATTCTCTGAGGATCATAGTTCATTTTCGATGCTACACCCTATTAAGAGCAGCTAGAACACTATCCACATATTTCAATACTATGGAAGCTATATCTAATTCACTAATGGCAGCATAGGGCTTTCAGGCTGCATGCCCTTTGTTTTCAAAATGCGAAAATGTAGCGCTTATAAGGCACACTGCAGTAGTGCATTCAAACATTGTACTAGCCTCTGTATAGCTCTCTATTGTGCTATGCATCTTGTCTGCAGCCTCAGTAACTGACTCAGCCAGGCTGTATCCCTGTTTCATGTTAACCCTTCAGGAGACATCAACCCAATATGGTCAATGCGGTGCATAAATGCACAATGGCAAGTTGCTCACAAGTGTATCATCCCTGCATCAAGATGTCAAAATAAGATACTATGTTAAAGCACCATGCGGCCCTAAAGGATTCAAGCACCACCCACCCTATTTAAAAGTCTGAGGTTCTGTGCTTGCTCCTCTCAGACTGTTGCTGTAGGGGTACCATCATTTTGGCCTTTAGGACATATGATGGTGTACAAATTGGCAGCAGGGACAGCTGAGGGAGTAGTGGTTTGAAGCCTGGCCAAGAAACATGGCAAAGTCCTACCATATACTCTGTAACCTGCATTGTCAGGACGAGGCCACCACTCAATGCACGACAGGCTGGCCACACAGGCAGGCACTTTCTTCTAGTTTATGGACAAGACTGCAGCGGTATATAGTATGTACCATGCACAGGGCTGTACATCTAGGTCATGCACCTAGTCCCTCACCCACCTGTCTATGATGAGTAGTGTTATGCATTTTATTTTGTGTTGTACATAATTTCTATGAATTATAAATGTATGAAAATTTGTGTAAATCTGTAAAGCGTGAATAATTATCATATATATAGGTCTACAACTACCAGATTCATGAATCTGTATACATGCAAAATTGCCCTGTTTGGGAAATTCAGGAACATTTAACTATATTTATGTTTACAGTAGATTTCTTGTATCTATTAAAATATACTAAACAATGTACACATATGTATAATAAAGTATAATACTGGAGGGTTTTTGATAGAATCAGACTTTATGATTATAATGGATAACTGATAACTGACTCATTTATTTCGGATAGCACTTTTCATCAAAAAAGGTATACGTCACATTTTATATGAAATATGTCTCAGTCTTACACAGTCATGGTGCACCTCCTTTAACACCTCATGTGTCTGATAGTTGGGACAGATCCTATGTCACATGTCTGAATGCAGCCTGATGAGTAATCGGTCGCAGTTTCTTAAGGAGCATGTGAGCGGAAGTAATGTCTTGTCTGCTGAGGGTACCTATCTGTATACATATATATGTATATATATATATATATATATATATGTATATATGTGTGTATATATATATATGTATATATATATATATATATATATATATATATATATATATATATATGGCTCAAACTCCTGACTTATGTTGTTTTAGGATAGAGAAAGGACAAATCAGAAAGTTCTTGATATATTTAAACAAGTTCATATTATTGAAAAGTATCTCGGCTCCTTGGAACACTTTTTGATACATCTCTAACCCTAGCGGTTCATTTTTTATTGCCTCACAAACTCAATTGTCTGTTTTCAGGTGACTCCAAGACCAAAATAAGGTGATTATGTACATAATGTCTTAAAGTACATAACAGCAACTAATAACTTTGTTTACAAACTGAGACAACATATATCTTAAGGCATACCAAGAATGGATACCCTCAGAAAAATAGTTTTTGAGATACAGCTCGATGAATATTGAAGATTTATCAAAAATATTAAAATTTTAACAACATACCCTCATTTTACCCTAGTTCACTCTAAATGGTTTAATTAATTGTCAAAATCACTCTACAATATCCTGATGGTATATACTTTAGGAAATATGGACCATTAGGATCCTTCGTTGAACCTAATTGGCACAGTACTGGCCTAAAAAGCAGCTATTTCACCTTATTTCGGTCTAGTAGTCACCTGGGTGACTCCGAGACCAAAATAAGATATTGTATAAATGTAGGTTGAATTAGTGGAATCATCAGATTTCTGGTTTAGAGCTTTAGAGGGGGTGGATAGGAAGCAGTGGCACTAAAGATAACTAAAATATATAAGATATTAACAATTCTGTGTGGGTTTTACTATTATCAGCAAGGCGAGTGACTCCGAGACTATAATAAGAGGGTGACTCCGGGACCAAAATAAGTATCACAATACACATTTGGTCCTGGAGGCTGGAATATTCGATTTTTTTCAAAATTTCTTTTGTCTGGCAAAAGACACAATAGTTACCTCACGATCTGGGGTACAAGGGATACTGTTTGGATCTTGTTTTTTTACTGTATAGTGGTATCAAAATGAAAGGACATTTGAACATTTTGCTGACAATATACACTCAAATGGCTGTGGAGAAAAAAATATGGTACATATCAAGTGAAATCCTTGTGAATCAATTGACTTTACCATAGGCCTGATAGAAAATGATATTAGGGATAGGCTGTTACTGTCTTAGTAGACATGGGAGACATGTAAAACATGTAATTTAAAGGGTTTTTGACGTTTTAAGTGTTTTTGGGCCTTTGGAGGGCCTAAAAACGAAAAATATTGGGCCAATACACAAAAAAAAAAATCCCGAATTGTTGGGATGTTTTCTCACATATACCAAATTTTTGAAAAGATTGGTGCAAAACTGGTTATTCTGTAGGGCTATAAGCCTGAAAAGGGCCAGAAATAGCCAAAACAACATAGGTCAGAGGTTTGAGCCTCTATATATATATATATATATATATATGTATGGTGCTGAATCCTGTAGACCTATCAACACACAGAGGATAGGGTCCTGGCAGTAGCTGCATCAAACATGTCCCAGGTGAGGGGAAGTAGTGAAACAGGTGAAGGGACAGGGACAGATAATGAGACAGTGACAGGTGATAAGACAAGTCATGGGACAGATGATGGGACAGGTGATGGGACAGATGATTGCACTACACGGCACTACATAACCCCATATAACACTAGATAACCCTACTTAAACCTACATAACACTACAAGGCACTACATGGCACCACATGGCACCACATGGCATTAAAGAACCCTACATAAGACTACATGGAACCATATGGCACTACATGACACCACATGGCACTACATTGCATCACATGGTACTACATGGCACCACATGCCAGCCTATGGCATTACATGGCACTAAATTGCACCACATGGCACTACATGGCACTACATGGCACTACATGCACTACATGGCACGACATGGCACTACATGGCACTACATGGCACTACATGGCACTACATGGCACCACATGGGACTACATGGAACTACATGGCACTACATTACCCTACTTAACCCTACATAACACTACATGGCACTACATGGCACCCCACGACACTACATGGCACCACAGGGCACTACATGGCACCTCATAACCCTACCTAACACCACATGCCACTATATGGCACTACATGCCACTACATGGCACTACATGACACTACATGGTACTACATGATACTACATGGCACCACATAGCACTACACGGCACTACATGGCACTACATGGCACTAAATAGCACCACATGGCACTACATGGCACTACATGGCACCACATGGAACTACATGGCACTACATGGCACTAAAGTGCACCACATGGCACTACATGGCACTACATGACACTACATGGCACTACATGGCACTACACATATGGTTTCAATGTAAAGTGTACACAAGGAGTCACGGATGCATTTCTGCAAATTACTCTAACAACCACAAAAAATTAACGATGAAATTTCATTAGTTGATAAATCAGTGATATTTGAATAATAGCATTGTGATATGGATGTCAGGATATTCTCTTCAATATACCATTAAGTCTGAAAATACTTTTACTAAATTCTACATTAATATATCAGTATCACAAACACTGACAGGGCTGTCAGTACCATCAACAACCAGATGCGCCTGTTTGAAAAAAGTCCACGCTCCTCAAAAATATACCGTATACCATGAAACATTGTCTTTTCTGTGAAATCTGTCCATGAGTCAATCTTTTCAGAGTCAATCTGTTCAGAGTCAATTTGTTTAAGACTAAAACTATCTGAGATGGGAGGAGGAGCAGTCTTCTCTGGAGCCTCCTCTACTGCTGGGGTTGCTTCCATGACTGGGTCCTGATCCTTAGATTAGTTCATAAATCTTCAACAAAGGGACTACCGGTGTGTGGACATTGAAAGTAGATGCAGCCAATATGAAAGCTCATCTGTTCATAACCTAGTCCAAAACTGAAGAGCAAAATAAGTCTGTAAAATATGTATGTTCGCTTGTTATAACAGGTAGCTGAAAAGCAAGCAATCAACTTACCTCTGTTATACCCAGTGGGAATGGGCCATTGTGCCACCATTATAATATAGAGCCACACTCACTGAACTTGGGCCAGAGCCTTACTACAGATGGTAGCACAGAGCTTGTGGTGCTGGCAAAACTCACCAGGGCTAATCCAACCAGTCATGCAGATTCTCCAAAATTAGATTCCTCTACTTATTACACTCTGAACATAGGTAGATCTGATCATGTGTAAAAGCAAATAGACACAAGCACAATACATTGCAGTTACTTGATGTGATATTCTATGGCACACCATTGGAATACAATGGTATGAATGTGAGTGTGTGACACGATTTCCAATTCATTTCCATATAATATTTGAATCATAGAATTGAGCCGGCACTGCCTCCCTTCAAACAAATCATTCAACATCTATTTCCTATCGTGCTCTATTTGATGTATTCATGACTTAAACAGTATGGTACCAGTTGCATAAGTGAATGGTCGAATTCGCTCCAACTCAAAACAGAATTTACAATAGTAGTGTATTGGTGTGGCTCTCTTTTTTGTAGTTGATGAGACAGGTAGCTCCTAAATCCTTTTATTGTTGACTACTCATGTCCTTATTGTGATTTATTTTATTTTAAATGAGCTCTGAAAAAACAACAATGGCAGGAATCACCTGATATTTAAGTATATTCTCCGATGTTGTGAGTACAATATCCAGGTGCCACCATTTGCTCTGCAAACATTCATGCAACTTGAACACTTCAAATGTTTCCAATCCCTAAAACTTGAGTCAGTGCCTTAAGTGTGAATACCCTGTTACAAAGTACAACATTAACATTGTATATATATAAGTATGAAAAAGCGATCCGTCCTCACCTTACCCCTGTAATATTTTCCCCTGCCCCTTTTACTACTGCCCTCTACCCTTTATCATTTTGCTTTTATTTATTCTTTCACTTTGTCATATCTAGGAAAGTCCATTTTGGATCACTCAATATCTATCAAAGTTAATCAATTTCTCTTTAAGAGATGCTGGGGGTTATGCATGCAAACATGCAACTTGTTTGTTTATCAGAGATACGGAATGGATGGAAGGAAGAGCAGTGTGGTTGGTCTATTGTCATGGGTACAGGTTGTCATCGAGTTTGAATGGGTTTTTATTGTCTTCCACAATTTGTACATTAGGATTGTAAATAGTGGTATGACATACCCAAATGTTATTTGTGTCAGGTCTCTCTCAGCCCTCTCTTCTACCATGCTGAAGCTTCATTAAATCATGCAGAGGTACACAAATATGCCAATAGTCAATGGTGCTTTGTATCATATGATGTAACGTGCACTGCCTGCCTGTGAGCAAACGGGTCAAAGCCCATTCCCTTTAACAAACGAGTCAACGTCCACTCACATTGATGCATTCATGAGAGATATAGTATTTGGTGCTACATGGCATTGAGTGACTTCATGCAGCATAAACCAAGTTTACCACAGTAGTATAGTGGAGTAGTGTTGTGATTGGATGGAGGGTGTGGTTGAGTACCAGGGCCATTGTGGGTAGAGACAAGGCATACAGCAGTCAGGAACAGGCACCCCTTCCAGCTTTGTGATACACAGACTTTCATTTAGTTTCAAACAATATGCTTAGCTTCTTGATGTCTTATTTTTGTGATTCTTCAAGCAATGGTCTGATGATATCAAGTATGATTTAGGCTATTTCAATACTATATTTTTAATCAAGATCTTCTGTAACATAACATTAATGACAACCAAATGTCCCCATAAATATTCATTTAGGGAGTGCTCATTTTCAACAACATGTTATTGGTACAATCCTTTGTTAAGATAATGAAGAAAAAAATACCACCCAGGGATGTGGTATGCTTTTGCGTACCGCCCGGCGTCTCATAGGTTTTCGCTGCTCTCAAGCAATCAGAAGCCAGCTTTAAGTAACAGGACAGCTAGGGCAATGGCGGCAATGTAGACAGCACTTCCGGTGATTTAGCATCAAATTTCAGTGATATAACATTGAAAATTGATGATACAGTAGAACCTCGTTATAAGGAGCACATTTGCTTTGCCATTTACTCTCCATACATTTCTTTAGTAAAAATATCTTGCTAGAAGGAGCACTTATCATGAAAAAATTGTTTTAAGTCTTGAACACAGAGGGGGTATCTTTCCAATATGATTACCTGTTATGTCTTCCTAATAATGGTGATCCCCAGCTATGTCCGGGCACAGAGGCACCAAGCCGAGTACAGAGGCAGGGATATTCTCTCTGCCGCCTACCAGATTCGCTCACCACCTCCCAGTCACCTCGGGGTTAGGGAGGTTGGATACGGAAGCCCTGCACCTCCCACATTCGCTCCCCACCTCTCAGTCACCTTGGGCTGGGAACAGAAGCCCTGCACCTCTCAATTGCCAATCAAAAAAAAAGATTCCCAAATCATGATTTTTATGATGCACGTGGTGATGTGAAACAACTTTTCTTTTTGAGTGGCCTCAGCTGTACTGGTGACCTTTCTTGCATACTAGCTGCAGTCTCTATTCAAGAATTTGTGGATGTCTATGCTGACTTCTAGAGGGAACTAGCATATAAATATATATACATTCTAGGTTTATTACCCTGTTCATTTAGCACAATGGTTTTTTGATGGCTAAATTTAGTGTTAACTTATTTTTCCCTCGCTGGTTCTACATCAAGCACGTTACGTTGCTTCTTTTGCTGGCCTGAAAATTTGGCAGTCAAACTGAGTAGTATGTAGTCGAGCAGCTCACACACAGTGATAACACTGGCACCGAGCAGCAGCCCCAGGAATCCTCCCACCTCCCCCAGCAGGCTCAGCAGTCCAAAGGCCTCATGTTGAGCAATCACCTCATACGACATGTCCTTGTAGAAGATGTCCAGCTGCAGGAAGTTCTCCCTAAAACATGAGACACTTGATGATTTATGCAGTAAAGTTGTAACGAAATATTGGCCGATCTAAACATGCTTAAACAATGATATACTCATGATCTATCGGAACAAAAAACTTCTTAAGCTGACCCCTGTCCATGCAGAGGTGATTCTACAAGTCAATCTAGGCATTAAATCTCAAAGTCTAGGCATTAATAAATCCAAGATAGTACATTTCTTCAAAATAATGCAATTGGTTTCAAACAACATTTCTACTTTAAGTCTATATCAAGGTGGTATTTACATGAAGAAGTTGCCACTGAGTGAGGCTGCATCTGCGTACAAGTGGAGGTCCTCCCATAACGTAAACAGACCTTCAGATATCTCTCCAAACTCACCCGGCAGGGCACCCAGACATTCCTGAAAGCTGAGCTGGTACTCAGAGAACACCTGTAGGGTAGCAGAATGTTATTAATTAGTAGATTTTTGTCATAAAAAGTTTGACCCTGTTCCTAGATCTATGAGACAAGATTATTCACAAAACACTCTTAAATTTCTCAAAAAGAATGTACAGGGGTAATGCTAAAACCCTTTTTGAGGTAGGTGAGGGAGCAGTCTGAGGTTTCAGTTTTGCTAAATATATTTTCATGGGAAGCATTGCAAACATTGACCTACCAAAATCAGGAGTTCTTGAACATTTTTTGTATTCTCAGAGAGTCCATCTATGAGGTGCTGAAAGTCTGTCCTGTTGGTTGCGTAGGACAGCTTGAAGAACTCCAGGTTCTGAAGCTCTTCTACTGTCAGGATGGGCAGGGGGGATTCAGCTAGGTTTACATAAACTGATAGAAAGCTGTTCTTGACATTTATCAGTTTTTCCTGAAAATAATCAAAGGTTATTACCGGACCAAAAGAGTCGAGGAAGGATGGATAGATGAAATACAAATAACTCATTGCTTTTTATATCATGAAGTATTGAAAATATACAAAGAATTGAGTATTATTATAGTTTATAAAGCTCATTTTGTGTCTTAGGCAGAAAATTATGAATATGTTCATGTTTCAAAGGATATATTTTATAAAACTGATGGACGTCAGCTACCTCACAAGATGAATTCAGTGCAGTAATCTGTTGTTACATATATATTGTCTATATAAGAGCCCTGGCGGTTATATGTGTATATTGCCTTGTTTCATATGCCATGCTCCCTTATATAGGACGCTGCTGTGCGGGGGTCATGGTAGTTCATAATGCTCACACCAGGTGTGTGTGTGTACTGTGGTTGCGAGGGACACTACTGAGCCCGCCACAGTTGGAATTTACACCTGGCACTAAATAAGCATACAATGCATTCCTTATTCACAGAACCTCAAAACCCTCATTTCCTTTCTCCCTACCTGTAGAGACCTAATGACTATGTTGCCAGTGCTTTCAAATTCAGCCAGTTCTCCAATAGCATTGGTCGTCCGAGGGGAGTGCATGAGTCTGGCCAGATCAATCTTAGTTGCATTTTCATTTACGTAAGCAGTTATCATGTCAAAGATGGGTTTACCGAGCATCTCAAAGGTCTTATCCATGGACACCACAGTCTGAGACATGATGTCAAAGGAGTTCCTTAATATACTTAAACTTTGGAGGGCGTATTCTTCTGGCAGCTGTCCAGCAACATCTTCAATAGTGTCTACCACCCAACGACACAATGTCAGGTTGTCTCGGGCAGCAATCAGCACCTTCACAGAAATTATCAATTTGTTTGTGACCGATATAAAATCTTCCAGCGTCTGAACTTTGGTAAAATTCAGTAAAGCAGTGTAAAACTTTGGGTGTGCCTCTTGAACCTTTTCTGAACCCAAAATTTGCAAGCAAGCATCGTGCTGATAGAATGCATCTGGGGATTTAGTTGAATTCATGAAAAGACTCTCAACAAATTTCTGATAGGGTAACTTATACTTATTGAAGTCTGGGATATTAAAATCATCGTTCAATAAGTTTGCCTTAGATTGCGTTTTGTCCTTGCAATGAGCTGGCACATAATGCAACTCTACACTATTTGATAGATCTAATTCAGCATTTCCAGAACCGTCTATGCTGCTGTTCTGTTGAGCTTCAGTTGCTTCTTTCATACAGTCACTCAGGAACTGCTGAAATTTGAACGCACTGCCATCCCACTCCAGCAATGTCTCCTCCGTAAACTCTATGGCGTCCAGCAGGTAACCACTGAATGCAATAACATCAGATGCTATATACCGCAACACTGATGCTTTCTCAAAGATTGTGTCAATGTCTTTTTGGTAGGGTTGTAGGATAGTGATGGCTGGGAGGTTGTAGTAATCAGATGTTGTAAGTGGATCTGCAGTTTTTTCACGAATATTTTGCAGACTGGCACGCAGCCCATCAGCTATGGTTATTAGACTTGTCATGTCTAGTGCATCCTTATCCCTTATCTCTTTGCTGTAGTGCTGAGTCGTCTCAAGGGCCTTGAAGATTATTTATCATGTTAATAACATTCAAGTGTAATGCATTTTATGTGATTTTGAATGTGAAAAACACATGATATAGTTTTAAACCTGTGATTTGACAGATAAAGTTCAAACCTTAAGATGATTGATAACACAAGAGCATACATTTTTCGGGCCTTTTATACACAGTGCAGTGCATAAGCCTTAAAAGAGTATAGCCATCAATTAACACATCATCTTGCTGACATGACATTTTTCGGCATGAGAAAATATAAAAAATACGATCTCATTTATTTATACTGAATAGTAAAAGAACTTATACAGCTCAGAGATATCCCTATACAGTGTCATAGATACAATCAACATAATTTCACATTTAGGCCTATATATTAGCAATAGTAAACACACTGTACCTTCAGGTGGGACTCCTCTAGATTTTTCTTTTTTTCAGGGTTGTCAAGAATCAACCTGTCTATGTTGAACTTGGAGAGCTGTGCATATGACAGCTGTGGTTCATAACGAACCTGTTTACAGGGAGGCTTGCAAGCACACTCAGATTCCGACTTTGTCTTCTCTGCTAAGGTGAATAGCAACATTGACAGAGATGCTTAGATGTAACATTATTTATTTATATCGATGACACATGAGCAGTTACCATGAGATCCCTGTTTTAAGACAGGTTTAAACAATTTACCTCAATAGACTAAAAATAGATATCAAAAGGCCCATACCCAGCACTTGTCTCACACAGGACAGAGAAGTCTTCAAGTCACAGGTAGTTGCTGGAAAATGACAAATACAGGGGAAATGATACAACAGTCTTGGAAATAATCTAGTTGATTTATTACAAACTGGTTATACTGTCAACTATGTATGGCATTCAAGTTATTCAGCATTATCTTACATATCTCAGATAGATAATTGAATTATCATATTTGCTATAATCACCATCAAATATTAATATGAAATAGAACATCAATGTGTATTCATACAGGACATGTATTCATACAAGAAATGGATACTCATGCAAGTGTTGTGATAAACCAAAGGTGTGGAATGAACACAATTCTTTATAATCATATCCCAAAACAATGAATATATAACATGTACTACTTACTTGAATTTTTATTGAATGACTCCAAGTATTCGGGTAGACATTGACATGTATTGATGGTTTCACTGGCCTGACACTGGGCCTGACAGTGTGAGATAGGAGAATTGTCTGGATGACACACACCATACGGAGGCTGCAGGGTGGTTACCTTATATCAAGAAGTATAAAGGGGAAATTGTTCCATGAAGTGGTAGGTTTTTTTCAAAGTTTTTAAAAGCATTTTATATGGAACTAGAATTGAGCTAAATCTATTGCCACTTGAAAGTTAAACTTGTTTTCTTTCACCAAAAGCTGTGACAAAGGCACTTTTGTCAAGGTGAATCAATCAAGAGGTTAGATATCTTTAAAGGTGTGTTCTTACCTCAGACCTCTTCATGGCTACCAGGGTGTGGGAACCGGGTGCTGCAGCAAAACCCTGCTCCTTCATGATTGGTGTCTCCTCACGGGGATGTAGCAAGATCTGTGCAGGACACACACCGAACATTTGTAAATGAAGCTACACGATTAGATTCCCAATACTATATAGCTTTTGTGCAGAATGCAGATTCGGTGAGTAAACTCAACCGCTGTAATAACTAAGGACATAGCATATGTAAGCACTGTGCAGCACTTTAAAGGCTAATAGCTATTAACCAATTAAGGACCAAACCTTGGAATAGCTAGCTATGGAGGGGGGATCTTTCACAATAGTTGTCTCCATGGACAAGGTTTTGTTGAGTTACAGTGACTATAGTCGATGCTCAACCTGCAAAGGTATCAACTATAGTTGATGCTCGTCTTGCCATGGCATCAACTATAGTTGATGCTCCTCTTGCCATGGCATCAACTATAGTTGATGCTCCTCTTGCCATGGCATCAACTATAGTTGATGCTCCTCTTGCCATGGCATCAACTATAGTTGATGCTCCTCTTGCCATGGCATCAACTATAGTTGATGCTCGTCTTGCCATGGCATCAACTATAGTTGATGCTCCTCTTGCCATGGCATCAACTATAGTTGATGCTTCTCTTGCCATGGCATCGACTATAGTTGATGCTTGTCTTGCCATTGCATCAACTATAGTTGATGCTCCTCTTGCCATGGCATCGACTATAGTTGATGCTCGTCTTGCCATGGCATCAACTATAGTTGATGCTCGTCTTGCCATGGCATCAACTATAGTTGATGCTCGTCTTGCCATGGCATCAACTATAGTTGATGCTCGTCTTGCCATGGCATCAACTATAGTTGATGCTCGTCTTGCCATGGCATCAACTATAGTTGATGCTCGTCTTGCCATGGCATCAACTATAGTTGATGCTCCTCTTGCCATGGCATCAACTATAGTTGATGCTTATCTTGCCATGGCATCGACTATATTTGATGCTCCTCTTGCCATGGCATCAACTATAGTTGATGCTCCTCTTGCCATGGCATCGACTATAGTTGATGCTCGTCTTGCCATGGCATCAACTATAGTTGATGCTCGTCTTGCCATGGCATCAACTATAGTTGATGCTCGTCTTGCCATGGCATCAACTATAGTTGATGCTCGTCTTGCCATGGCATCAACTATAGTTGATGCTCGTCTTGCCATGGCATCAACTATAGTTGATGCTCGTCTTGCCATGGCATCAACTATAGTTGATGCTCCTCTTGCCATGGCATCAACTATAGTTGATGCTTATCTTGCCATGGCATCAACTATAGTTTATGCTCCTCTTGCCATGGCATCAACTATAGTTGATGCTCCTCTTGCCATGGCATCAACTATAGTTGATGCTTGTCTTGCCATGGCATTAACTATAGTTGATGCTCCTCTTGCCATGGCATCAACTATAGTTGATGCTCCTCTTGCCATGGCATCAACTATAGTTGATGCTTGTCTTTCCATTGCATGAACTATAGTTGATGCTCCTCTTGCCATGGCATCAACTATAGTTGATGCTCCTCTTGCCATGGCATCAACTATAGTTGATGCTTATCTTGCCATGGCATCAACTATAGTTGATGCTCCTCTTGCCATGGCATCAACTATAGTTGATGCTCCTCTTGCCATGGCATCAACTATAGTTGATGCTTGTCTTGCCATGGCATTAACTATAGTTGATGCTCCTCTTGCCATGGCATCAACTATAGTTGATGCTCCTCTTGCCATGGCATCAACTATAGTTGATGCTTGTCTTTCCATTGCATGAACTATAGTTGATGCTCCTCTTGCTATGGCATCAACTATAGTTGATGCTCCTCTTGCTATGGCATCAACTATAGTTGATGCTCGTCTTGCCATGGCATCAACTATAGTTGATGCTCCTCTTGCCATGGCATCAACTATAATTGATGCTTGTCTTGCCATGGCGCTCGTCCACAAAGGGTTCTATAAAAGAGTATACCTTGACACCGGCATCGTTCTGCGGGCCCCTCATGTACTCATACTGCTCCACATTAATCACCAGCTTCAGTCCGCTCCCAGCTCCTGCAGTGAAATAACCACAGTCTGTACATGAATGATGTCTCTACTTACTGTCATCATCATATCCCATGTTTTAACAGAGTGGCTGTCTCATATCAGGATCACGGATATAGCCGTCTTCACAATTTTAAAGCATTAAAACAGGAGCTTGAATAAGTGCCCGTCTTGTATAAGTATTGTCATGGCATGGTAGAAGAAAATTGTTTCATTCAACCTGGAAAAGTGGTGCCTGGGTGTTAACCCTCAAGGGGGCAAAATATGTATCCCCCACACTCCAGAAGTTCTAAAACAAGAATTGCGGTTGTTGCCGCGTAAAAAATGCCTCAGGCATTTTTATACGCGGCAACAACCGCAATTCTTGCATTCGAAGAAACATAATGTCTACATGGTTGGTATGTTTGAAGGGAACCACTTCAAGACACTAAAAAAGCAGGGCCGGGAAGGGGTTATCAGGGGGAAGGATGATATTACTTCAAATATGACATTTCCTATGAATTCCTTGGGTCCATGTAAGGGGGTAAGGAAATGTGTGTTGCTAGGCAGATAAACCATTACAATAGATGTTGCTAGGCAACCAGCTGGATTATCAACAAACTGATAGAACCATTGAATTCCTTGGGTCCATATAAGGGGGTAGGTTTGATTATACTCAACCTTAGGACCATGGACATGTGTGTTGCTAGGCAGATAAACAATTAGAATAGCCGTTGCTAGGCAACCAGCTGTATGAGCAACAAACCCAAAGAACCATTGAATTCCTTGGGTCCATATTAGGGGGGGTAGGTATGATTATGATTAACCTTAGGACCATGGAAAGTTGTGTTGCTAGGCAGATAAACAATTAGAATAGCCGTTGCTAGGCAACCAGCTGTATTAGCAACAAACCGATAGAACCATTGAATTCCTTGGGTCCATATTAGGGGGGTAGGTATGATTATTATCAACCTCAGGACCATGGAAATGTGTGTTGCTAGGCAGATAAGAAATTCGAATAGCCGTTGCTAGGCAGTCAGCTGTATCAGTAACAAACGGATAGAACCATTCAATTCCTTGGGTCCATATTAGGGGGGGTAGGTATGATTATAATCAACTTCAGGACCATGGAAATGTGTGTTGCTAGGCAGATAAACAATTAGAATAGCCATTGCTAGGCAACCAGCTGTATTAGCAACAAACCGATAGAACCATTGAATTCCTTGGGTCCATATTAGGGGGGTAGGTATGATTATAATCAACCTTAGGACCATGGAAATGTGTGTTGCTAGGCAGAGAAACAATTAGAATAGCCGTTGCTAGGCAACCAGCTGTATTAGCAACAAACCGATAGAACCATTGAATTCCTTCGGTCCATATTAGGGAGGGTAGATATGATTATAATCAACTTCAGGACCATGGAAATGTGTGTTGCTAGGCAGATAAACAATTAGAATAGCCGTTGCTAGGCAACCAGCTGTATTAGCATCAAATGGATAGAACCATTGAATTCCTTGGGTCCATATTAGGGGGGTAGGTATGATTATAATCAACCTTAGGACCATGGAAATGTGTGTTGCTAGGCAGATAAACAATTAGAATAGCCGTTGCTAGGCAACCAGCTGTATAAGAAACAAACCAATCAAACCATTAAATTTCTTGGGTCCATATTAGGGGGGGTAGGTATGATAATAATCGACCTCAGGACCATGGAAATGTGTGTTGCTAGGCAGATGAACAATTAAAAAAGCCGTTGCTAGGCAACCAGCTGTATTAGCAACAAAATGAGAGAACCATTGAATTCATTGGGTCCATATTAGGGGGGGTAGGTATGATTATAATCAACTTCAGGACCATGGAAATGTGTGTTGCTAGGCAGATAAACAATTAGAATAGCCGTTGCTAGGCAACCAGCTGTATTAGCAACAAACCAATAGAACCATTGAATTCCTTGGGTCCATATAAGGGGGGGTAGGTATGATTATATTCAACCTTAGGACCATGGAAATGTGTGTTGCTAGGCAGATAAACAATTAGAATAGCCGTTGCTAGGCAACCAGCTGTATAAGAAACAAACCAATCAAACCATTGAATTTCTTGGGTCCATATTAGGGGGGGTAGGTATGATAATAATCGACCTCAGGACCATGGAAATGTGTGTTGCTAGGCAGACGAACAATTAAAAAAGCCGTTGCTAGGCAACCAGCTGTATTAGCAACAAAATGAGAGAACCATTGAATTCATTGGGTCCATATTAGGGGGGGTAGGTATGATTATAATCAACTTCAGGACCATGGAAATGTGTGTTGCTAGGCAGATAAACAATTAGAATAGCCGTTGCTAGGCAACCAGCTGTATTAGCAACAAACCAATAGAACCATTGAATTCCTTGGGTCCATATTAGGGGGGTAGGTATGATTATATTCAACCTTAGGACCATGGAAATGTGTGTTGCTAGGCAGATGAACAATTAAAATAGCCGTTGCTAGGCAACCAGCTGTATTAGCAACAAAATGATAGAACCATTGAATTATTGGGTCCATATTAGGGGGGTAGGTATGATTATAACCAACTTCAGGACCATGGAAATGTGTGTTGCTAGGCAGATAAACAATAAGAATAGCCGTTGCTAGGCAACCAGCTGTATTAGCAACAAACCGATGGAACCATTGAATTCCTTGGGTCCATATTAGGGGGGGTAGGTATGATTATAATCAACCTTAGGACCATGGAAATGTGTGTTGCTAGGCAGATAAACAATTAGAATAGCTGTTGCTAGGCAACCAGCTGTATAAGCAACAAACCGATCAAACCATTGAATTTCTTGGGTCCATATTAGGGGGGGTAGGTATGATAATAATCAACTTCAGGACCATGGAAATGTGTGTTGCTAGGCAGATGAACAATTAAAATAGCCGTTGCTAGGCAACCAGCTGTATTAGCAACAAAATAAGAGAACCATTGAATTCATTGGGTCCATATTAGGGGGGGTAGGTATGATTATAATCAACTTCAGGACCATGGAAATGTGTGTTGCTAGGCAGATAAACAATTAGAATAGCCGTTGCTAGGCAACCAGCTGTATTAGCAACAAACCGATAGAACCATTGAATTCCTTGGGTCCATATTAGGGGGGTAGGTATGATTATAATCAACCTTAGGACCATGGAAATGTGTGTTGCTAGGCAGATAAACAATTAGAATAGCCGTTGCTAGGCAACCGGCTTTATTAGCAACAAATGGATAGAACCATTGAATTCCTTGGGTCCATATTAGGGGGGGTAGGTATGATTATAATCAACCTCAGGAACTATCAAAGGTTTATTTATATTATTGTTATTACATAGCATAAATTTGTGTTGTGACACCTTAATCCAAGATGGCGGCACAATCCAAGATGGCGGCGCCCGTTCTGACTTCTGGCAAAGTGCAAACATCATATACCTCGTTCTGGTGGTGCCTGGCGGCACCACCAGGTGGCTACGCCACCACTTCGGCATAAAAAAACATAGCCAAGACCCTATAATACACACACATTCATTTTAAATATTACCTTTATTAAATACAAAATATACGTGCTATAAAATAGTGTTTTCGGGCCATTTTGCAGAAGGCCCAATATCCCCCTTCCCATTGACAATTTTGCTCTATGCCCACACAGACCTATAGACCTGCAATACAAACTATTAAGACAGGTAAATATGTTCAATAATTATAAAGCTTTTAACTCGTCGACAATGATTTCATGATGCCAGACTGAACAATGCCTTTTAGTACATTACAAAAATCCCCACCTTCTGCATAATTGACAGGCTAATGGCAAGTATACAGTTACGCCCATCCAGTGCAGAGGACAGGGCACAGTGCTTGGAATGGAATGGAGGTTTAGTTTCATTGTCCCACTCCAATTTGTCATCAGAGCCCAAACATAGATCATGTGGCTCAGTCTCATGAGTTTGTAACAGTTGAAATGTCTTTGACCGGGTGTCGTCCTTGACCGGTGTAGTCTTTGACCGGGTGTCGTCTTTGACTGGGTACCTTACTTCAACTTTAACCAGCTGCACTGTCCAAAGTATTATGCAATAAGAATCCACCAAGTACATTACATCATATACATATATAATATTTAAAAAAGTTGGAAAAAGAATCTTTTCTAGATACCCAGTCAAAGACTACACCGGTCAAAGACGACACCTGGTCAAAGACGTTTCAACTGTTACAAACTCATGAGACTGAGCCCTGTAGGACCTATTTCAAAGCATGGGGGGATCACCTGTGGAGTAGAGCTGCACTTTGTGTCATGCTGTAACTGGGTTGGTGGGTGCACTCATCATGTTGTAAACTTTGGGTTATATATTGCTTTATCTGTATGTTTCATGTTGGGTAGACTACAAAAAAACAGTAAAATTATTTCAAAAATATGTTTGAAAACAGTGTTGCCAATGGTGGTCATCTTGAACAATTTAGTAAATACCGTACCCTCACGTTTAAGGGCTGCGTATTAAATGAGTGGCGGTAGTGTATAAGCGCCGGGGTATGAGAGTTTTGAAATTACTCTTAAGCACTATGATCATGATTAACAGTTTGTGTATACTGTACTGGTTTTTGACCAGCTAAAGGCCGGATAAAGCTTTAATGTGACATGCCTTTGATCGTGATGATGCTTAAATGCAGCCATTGTGAGTAACCCGCCTGGGCTGCATTCATGCATCATGATTTTCAGGGAGTTCGTCAGCCCCATATCAAGGATTATATAGGGTAGGATGTCCGACTCCGTAGATTCCCATGTTATAGCCCCCCCCCCTCTACCCCCCATGAAAGTGGGCGACTTTGTGTGCTCACTATTGAAAACTATGGAGAATAGGGAGTTTTATGTGGTTCTTTTGAGTCTTTATTAGAGTGATATCAAATAAAAAGAAAGGGTTTTCTAGACCAAAAAATCCTGCTGAATCCAAATGTTGTGGTCTTGATTCCCAAAAACTGACCAAATACACTCAAAAATGATGTTTGATGATGTAAAGTATTAAGAAAATGTACAAAATAATGTTGAAAATGTTTGGGACATTACCTATATATAAACCTGTCAATCAAAATCAGTACCTCAATCTACCTATTCAAAATTGGCCTATCCCTCAATCTGACAGGCATTCTTCCTATGTATCACTCTACCTATCCTGCACACTGCCTATCCCTCAGCCTACCTATCCCTCAAGTTACCTATCCTTTGAATTAGAACCTTCTCTTAGATTAGCTCATCCCTCCAAAAGCCTAAAGGCTAAAGCCTATCCCTCTCCTTGCTACTCCTGCCCACTTTCTGTGCCTACCTATCACTGAGTCTACCTATCCCCAATATGCCTATCATCTAGCCTACCTATCCCTCATTGTGACTATCCCTCACTCTGCCTATTTGTCATGTTTTATCAGCTTTATCCATATTTTAACTATGCCCATCTGCTAAACATAACATTCCTCACCATGTCCACTATGATTTGTACCTATCCTCAATTTTCCTATCACCCAGCCTACCTATCCCTCATTGTGACAATCTCTCACTCTGCCTATCCCTCATGTTTAACTTGCATTATTTTTCTGTTTATTTGATCCTGTCTACTAAAGATAACAGGCCTACAATTTTTATGGATAAGTTAATCTTCCTATCACCCAGTATACCTCTCCTTCATTATGCCTATGCTGGCATATCCCTCATGTCTAAACTACACATCCCTCAGACTCCCTAGCCCCATGGCTTTTACATATCCCCACCTTGAAAGATGCTCTCCATACCTATCTCTCAAACTACTTATTAGACACATACTACCTATTCTTTTCACACTTGATCTTCCTGAATACCTATCCCTCATGCCCTCTATGACTGTCCCTCATTTTGCCTCTCCCTCATGCTCCCTATAACTTTTTACTGTTACCTATGGTGACCATTCCTTAGTCAACATACCCCTAAGGTATCTATCCTACAGTTAACTTGCACATATACCTCCATCTAGCTATCATTCAAGTTTCATATCATTCAGCCTACCTATCCCTCATGATGCCTATCCTTCATGCTGTTGCGGGATATCCCTCAGTGTGTCTAACCTGTCGTATACATATCCCTCACCTTGTGTTCTGTTCTCTCTTTCTATTTCTCAGTCTGCCTCTTATAAATTATGCCTGTCCCCCTCTGTGCCTATCCTTCAGCCTGCATATCTCTCATGTCTCTGTGCACAGCCCTTAGCCTCTTAAATGTTCCTGCTTGTCCAGATCTATGCCTGACATTGTCTGCCCTGAAGATGCCTAGCTTTCTCTTTATCTATCCTACTTGCTCACTCTAGCTCTCTCTCTATCTTCCTATCCCCCATACTGCATATCACACATTCTGTATATTCTTCATTTCACCCATTTCTCTATTTACCCATCAGCAGATATTGGCCATGGGTGATAGGAGGACAGGGGAAATGTCGGGGGCAGGGATATGCAACATGTAGTATAGATGGATACATTAAGGGCTTCACATAAAAACATGAAGGGGATGAAGGATAGGCACTCTGAGGATATAGGTAGACTCAATTATATGAAGCATGAGTGATAGGTAGATGAAGGTACATGTGTATGTACACTGTGGGATAGGTACCTTAGGTGTATGTTTACTAAGTAATAGTGTATGTACATTGGGAAAAAGGAAGGCTGGGAGACCTTAGATAGGTAAAAGGTTATAGGGAGTATGAGGGATAGGCAGAATAAGGGCTAGTCATAACATGAGGGATAGGTATTCGGCAAAATGAAGTCTGAGAGGGATAGGTAGTGTGTGTAATAAGCAGTGTGAGAGATAGATATGGAGGGTATCTTGCAAGGTGGGGATATGTAAATGCCATGGGGGCTAGGGAGTCTGAGGGATGTGTAGGTTAAGCATGAGGGATATGCCAGGATAGGCTCAATGAAGGATAGGTTGACTAGATGATAGGAAAATTAACTTATACATAGAAATAGTAGACATGTTATGTTGAGCTCCATGTGGGGTAAGATACATTGAATGTAGATGAAACATGAGGGATAGGCAGGGTGAGGGATAGTCACATTGAGGGATAGGTAGGCTGGGTGATAGGAAAATCGAGGATAGGTACAAATCATAGTGGACATGGTGAGGAATGTTATGTTTAGCAGATGGGCATAGTTAAAATATGGATAAAGCTGATAAAACATGACAAATAGGCAGAGTGAGGGATAGTCACAATGAGGGATAGGTAGGCTAGATGATAGGCATATTGGGGATAGGTAGACTCAGTGATAGGTAGGCACAGAAAGTGGGCAGGAGTAGCAAGGAGAGGGATAGGCTTTAGCCTTTAGGCTTATGGAGGGATGAGCTAATCCAAGAGAAGGTTCTAATTCAAGGGATAGGTAACTTGAGGGATAGGTAGGCTGAGGGATAGGCAGTGTGCAGGATAGGTAGAGTGATACATAGGAAGAATGCCTGTCAGATTGAGGGATAGGCCAATTTTGAATAGGTTGATTGAGGTACTGATTTTGATTGACAGGTTTATATATAGGTAATGTCCCAAACATTTTCAACATTATTTTGTACATTTTCTTAATACTTTACATCATCAAACTTCATTTTTGAGTGGATTTGGTCAGTTTTTGGGAACCAAGACCACAAAATTTGGATTCAGCAGGATTTTTTGGTCTAGAAAACCCTTTCTTTTCATTTGATATCACTCTAATAAAGACTCAAAAGAACCACATAAAACCCACTCTTCTCCATAGTTTTCAATAGTGAGCACACAAGGTCGCCCACTTTCATGGGGGGGTAGATGGGGCTAGAGGGGGGAGGCTTGTCACACTATGCCCATAGGCAGGTCCCGGCAACTACGGCCTCTTGCGTCATGGCTACCTCCATGGGCGTCCTCATAACGGAGGACCCCCAGGGTGTGAGGCATAGCAGCGTCCTCATGTATGGCTGTCATTTGAGATTTGTAAAACTTAACATTTATTAACCTAAAATTTGACTAATTACCTTTAATTTTGATACTTACAAACATATTCAATGCAATGAACAGTGATATGTTTATATGCCCACGAATTTGTATAGCATTTAGATGGTGACAACACTGGTTAGAATGACTATATGTGAACAGATTGGGAGAAAATCTATGAAAACTGCAGCTATAAATCAAATGTGATTTTTTTGCCAAACCTTAGAAAGAAATTGTGTAGATAGTATACTAGCTACATGTATATTCTAGGTGAATCCAAGAGATCTAAGGTACACCTTCTGGAGCAATCGAGATTTATTGAGTTTATTGAACCTGGATACACTGAGAATGGTACATGTGTGTTAGCCTATGCCTGGGACTGGGCCGTGGGCAGTGGCCCCACTGGCTGCAGTCAGTGCCCCCCCGCCTCCCCTCACCCATACCCCCACCTCCAGGCCCGGTGTCTCCTAGTGCGAAGACTCACCACCCATGTATGCCATGTATCAGTGTCTATAAAGAAACCACATGTAATTACACCCCTATGTTAACTATATACACGCTTCTCTCAACCATGTGAGCCATACCTCTTAGGGTTGAGGGGGGGGGGGGGGGGGCAAGTGAGGTAACTATAGGAAACAAACAAAACCCCAAACCCCTCCCTGAGTCACACTGGCGGATTTGTTGTGGGGTAGCCTATTTAGATTTGGCGGCATTGACAGCTTTTGATGCAGCAGGCACCGCCGCCCACCTTGGAAAAGCTACGCAGCTAGGAGTGCTAGCTGCCACTGGGGGGGGGGGGGGGGTCAGACCGTCCCCGGGAATGAGGACGGACTTTTCAGTTCAGGGCGTCCTTTCCTCCTCGCCGTTGCTTAGACCTGATAGGGGAGGTGCTAAGTGAGACCTCCTACCCTATATGCTTCTTGCCCATATGGCCAGAGTGACACTTGAATGCAGTGAAGTTACTCACCAGGGCTGCATCCAAGCCTCATGGTGACAAATGATATACTGCATGAATGCAGGGTATTCCAATCTTATTACCTGCTTTCAGTGAGTGCACTGTAGTGACATGTCCATGGCCATTGTAGGTATAGCAGAGACCCAGATCTGTGATTACGGCTTTGAAGTCCTTGTCAATGTCACAGTCAGCACCATTCCATGTACAGCTGGAAGCAGACAGAGAGTGGTCTGTTGGCTCAGTCTCATGAGTTTGTAACATTTGAAACGTCTTTGACCGGGTGTCGTCTTTTACTGGGTGTCGTCTTTGACCGGGTGTTGTCTTTGACCGGTGTAGTCTCTTTGACCAGGCAGCATTAGCATAGCAGAAATGAGGTCTATGTAGTCAGAAAAGCGGGGAAATAGTACACCCATATGTTGATACACGTTTATAGCACACATAAGTGAATTTTGTTACATTTATATACTGAGCATACTATGTATAGTACAGCATAGTACTATTATTTCACTCTGCTCGGTCAAAGACGTCACTTTATATATAACTTTGAGTTTAAACAGCTGCACTGTGCATAGTAAGTGCAGTATATAAATATATGAAATGTTACTTATGTTTCCAATGAATGTGTATAAACATATTATTGCAGTAATTCACCAATTTCCTAACTATATAAGCCTCATTTATTCCATCTTATAACTCCCTGGTCAAACACGACACCCGGTCAAACACGACGCCCGGTCAAAGACGACACCCGGTCAAAGACTTTTCAACTGTTACAAACTCATGAGACTGAGCCTGTTATAAATTAGTGAACTTACACTATACGGCAGACTGAAAGCTGTCTACTTAACGTGTGCACACAACAGGCACACTGGTATGGCAGTGAGGCTTTAACACTGAGGTCAGCAGTGGAACAAGCCCCTGATGTATACATAGGGGTGTAAGAGTGTTTAACCATAAGACTGTGTATGATAATAGCAAACATATCATGATCAAACTTTGGTCTGTTATATATTGGGGAAATCACATTATATGACAAGTAGTCCACAGTGTGAAGATCTAGTTACGATGTGTAGATCTAGTTACAATTTGTAGATCTAATTGTTGTAAATGAGGGCAAATGTAAATGTAAAGCCTAAATCTATATATTGTGATGTTGTACACTCAGTATGGTCATAGTCTCATACATGTTTCCATTCCGCACCAGAGGAAATGTTTATAAGGCCATTCTAGCAGACTTCTCACTGTCCATCTCCAGTTATGTCTAGACTTTAATCTAATGCTTAGCCTGGATAAAAATGGCTTTACAATACAGAGAGTTATTTTTAAATGGTTTGACGAAATATCAAGCCGGGTAGAGTACAGCACTGAGCCTCATATTTCGCAAAAGGTGAATAACCAGCCCCCGTATTTCCTCAAACCTCCGTATTTCGCGAAAACTTCACTTTCGGTGTGGCGTGAGGATACCTTAGGTCAGCAGGGAGTCTTCCATAGCCAGTGTGGCCGAGATGGTCTAGTGGTTCGCGCTCTCGCTTACTACCGTGGCGGCCTGGGTTCGATTCCCGGACTAAGCGCTGACGAATTTTGTCACGCTCGCTTTTTTTTCATTGACTTCGTTTGCGGACGTGATTGGAGATGATGCGGGTTAATAACTTAACGTTTTCTCTTTATAAAGGGCTGGGCCTTTTGAGGTCAATCTGTCGTGGAAATACGGAACTTAAACAAATCCTGTATACATATTTCACCAAAATGGTCGACAAGATCTCTTGCTGCAGAATATCAAATATAAGGATGAATGATTGCATAAAAGTCATTGGTCTAGCACAGCTATATGCACTAACCTGTCAATAAAACTGTGTTTCTGATGTCCTGTTTGCAGCGTAAATTCTCCATAGTCAATGCCATCTACTCGGTCTCCAAACTTCTCCCAGGGTATTTCTACATAAATGGAAGACAAACCAAATGACTAAACATATTTAATGGTAGCATTGTGCTATTAGGCACTAGCGAGATACTGGTGCTGCCACCAGGTGTTGCTCTGGTATCAACTATATCCGCCTTGTCACCAGCAACCAGCTCAGCCAAATCTCAGGTCTGAGATTAGGGTACAAACAGGGTGTGAGTATTGTGGGTGGATTGTACCTGGGCATTCCTTGTGTCACCTGTCCCTCATAGTGTAATGGTTAGCATGGTGGATTCATGATGCAGAGCGCCCTAAGCTCAAATCCCTGTCAAGTCATATCTTGCTGACCATACCATGAATTAACATTGTTATATATCAAATATATTTTGCTTTGATAGGTAAAAGTGAGTAACAACCTTAAACAAATTGTTTATTCCTATTTCTTCAAGGGAACTATATGTATATAAGTAAGAAAAGGTATTGGTTGTTAATGGTATGGTGACAAGATGTGGCCTGGGAGGGATTTGAGCTATGACCTCTGCATCATGAATCCACCATGCTCACCACTACACTATGAGGGACAGGTGACATAAGTAATGCCCAGGTACAACCCACTCACAATACTCACACCCTGTTTGTACCCTAATTTCGGACCTGAGATTTGGCTGAGCTGGTTCCTGGAGGTTACACTGGTTACACTGGTACCAATCAACATGGCATGATAAACAGGACATCTTGCTAATGCGGAATAATGCACTATCCATTTTGTCACCATAATATCATCTCATCTCATCACATCATTCCTACCGCCTGTGATAATACTTTTAGAAATATTATAAGTGACAAAACAAGGAAATATACATTGTAACATATGACCAGCATGACTGTGAGCTACTTCTACTCTGAGATCCTTACAAAAGAAAAAAAGGGGTCTTGGAGGAAGAACGGCAATGCGCCAATTCCAATGATTTACTATGTTATTAACCCAATAAAACACTTTAAAAAAAAAAGTCATTATGCAGCATTGGAGAGTGACAGGTTAGGAATGCGTTTTTGCAGCATGACCCTTCTTTGTTTATTTAATGTTGAATATGCCAATGAATTAAACAAGAAATGGTGATAGAGAGACGGAAACATACTTCTTGTCCCTACAATCTGCAACCACTGAATGCCATGTTTACTACTCTACTTAACCAAGGACGGCTGTATTTCACACACCCTGCTAAATAGCCCTCTCCTGTATTTCATGGCCTTTTAAACAATCAAAATTACTGATTTAAACTATGAAGATCAATGAAGTGGAATTTTAATGAATATTGTTGATAATTACATGAAATAGAGACAGAGAAGAATTCATATATTTCCCTCCTCAGTGCGGAAATATACAAGTGAACCTTTGTCTATCTATTCACTCTCCAAGGGTGACCATTACTGCTTGTACTTTTAGTTTAGTTGTAAAGCCATCTCACCAGATATGTTGCCTCTTTTGAAAACTTCGTCAACAACATCATACAAGCCTTGTTCCACCACAGCAGTAACCCTGTAGAGTAACCAAAACAAAAGATACATGAACTAGGCATAATGAGTGTGTCATACAACATGGCTAGCAGTTCTTTTTAAAGGGATATTTTGAGCCATGTAAATATTGTGAGTCATGCATCATACTCCCAAGCCATAATTTCAAGTCTTATCCAACATGTTGCATTATTTACTACCATCGCACTACACTGTGAATATTATATCTCTGGAGGAATAAATTGTTTTTTTATGACAGTAAGTAAGTAGGTATGTAAATGTGAATCTATTAAAATGGAAATTCTAAAACATGCAAATGAAAATTACCTTTATAAATACAAAACTAACTAAAAATAGCTCAAATTATTAAAATATCATCATAACTTTAACATGATGGTTTCCAATTGAAACTCATCAAGTTCCATGATAAATATGGCATATCTTTTGATTTAACCGGACAACGCAGTATCTCACATCCCCAGTTACTTGTCAACCTTTCACCTTATATTTGATTCAAAGGTGAGGAGGGTTTGTGTGGTCACCTGTGCATGTTCTGATTACAAATGGTGATGGCTGGAAACTCAAGCTGGTCCTGGTACAACTGTGTAACATCCAGTGTAGTCTTGTACTCAAAGTAGTTACCGGTCCTGATACCGACTTGTATCACAAACACGGACAGGGCGGTCAGCACCACCAACAACCAGATACGCCTGTTTAGATAAATGTTAACAAATTTCAATTTCAAATATTTCATTCATTTTAGAACTCCACTGATGGTCTAAAATATCTAACAAATAATCAATAATTGGTCACAATTTTTTGTGTTTTATATCATCCCAATGGATATAGTGACCAGGCCTGGCAAATCATACCTTTATTCCCTTGAAGGGGAAAAATAGAACGAGGGCTTTTTCCCCCTTGATTCTGGGGCAACATACATGTAATATTAGGTTCAATCATGAAACTCAATTTGCTAATATCTTACCATTATTTGCGGATAATGGTTACTTCATAGACAGGTAGACAATACAGTAGGCTAGGTATATGTGGATGGGCTTTTATATCAGTTTTATATTCCTTGATTTATAATGGTTTAAATGCAAAATCTGGCCGAAATAAGGTACATTATATGTGGATTTCTCCCCCCCCCCCTCACCCCTCCCTCACCACTCCACTGGGAGAATTCCCCTTGGTGGCAAAATCCCCCTTGGAGGTGCGGACCGGCGGCGGCACTTATCTCTTATCTCTGCAGAGATAAGGGCTGAGCGTCCACATAGGGGCTATCTTAAGTGAGGGGAGATCTCCCCATGCTGGTTAAAATGCCCAGGAAGGGTTTTCTACCTGTATTGGGGAAATCCCGGGATTTTCCTAGCCTGGTGACTTCTAAGTATGTACATATCGAGGGTAAACCCTATCATTAGATGATACCAACCATTTAAGGCCAGAATACCACACCATGATTACTTGTATATTTTTTTCTGGTTAAACCTCATAACATAGAAGGGAACACTTTACATGCCTCCTGAACCTTAGTCCACGCCTTTCAAAAATATACCGTACACCATGAAAAGTTGTCTTCTCTGTGAAATCTGTCCATGAGCCATCTGAGATGGGTGGAACTGCAGTCCTATCAGGGTTGTTTCCTCCTGCACTGAGTGATTCCATGTTTCTTATTCAAATCCTTACATAAAGATAGTGCTGTCACTGCTGCTGTTACTGGTTCTGTTACTGGTTCTGCTGCTGTAACACTACTGTTACTGCTGCTGCTACTGATGCTGCTATTATTGCTGTTGTTACTGATGTTACTGCTGCTGATACTGCTACTGATGTAACTACTGTTACTGCTGCTATAACTGTTACTGCTGCTACTGTTACTACTGCTGAGCTGTTGCTTATGCTTTTGCTGTTACTGCTGCTGCTGTTGCTACTGCTGCTACTGCTATTGCGGCTGCTGTTACTGCTGCTGTAGTTGCTGCTGCTGTTACTGCTATTGCTGCTGCTGTTACTGCTGCTGCTGTTACTGCTGCTGCTGTTACTGTTGCTGCTGTTACTGCTGTTGCCGCTGCTGTTACTGTTACTGCTGCTGTTACTGTTACTGCTGCTGCTGTCACTATTACTGCTGCTGTTACTGCTGCTGCTGTTACTGCTTCTGCTGCTGTGACTACTACTTCTGTTACTGCTGCTACTGTTACTGCCGCTGCTACTGTTGCTAATGTTGCTACTGTTGATGTTACTTTTATTGTTGCTGCTGTGACTGCTACTGCTGGTTTGGCATCTGTACACATTCTAAATACTATTGGATGCACTACCTGAACTGCCCACCACATTGTTCCATTATTCATGTGTCCGGGTAGTACATGTAATGTAGGCTATTCAAGGCCCTGCAGGCTTTCATGATATATTTACCCTGTATGTTTGCACTTCATTACACAACAGGTCTAGTTGTCCAGGGATAGGGCAGCCATCTCATGTGCCACTTAAACTATTCTGCAACACGTTTTCACAGCCTCTTGTGTGAATATTAACCCTTTAATGGGCAATTAATGCATGGTTAAATCATAAGTTGGCCAGCATGATGCTTGAATGCAGCACCAGTGAGTCACTCTTCATGGCTGCATTCAACAAGGCTAAGGCAATATGCATCAAAGTGTTAAGGACTCTATAGACGTTCGGCAAAAATATTGCTTTATCCTGCATTATCTTAACCATGATTGACATAGGTATACATTATTCTACATAATTGTAACTGCAAAACTGATATTTTTCACATTTTCTCCAAAATACACAACTTTGAAACATTTGGAATGTTTTTGGAACAAAAACATTCTTTTTTGCTTCCAACATAGTTACGGGGTAGAAATAAAATATAAAGTACATGTTTAGGGATTGGAAATGAATTTTGACATCATTATGGAGAGCGATTTTTCTTCTTTAAGAAATATTCCAATTATTAAGGTCTCTATTTGAAATAGGGTAGAACACTAAAATGTGGGATTTTTCTGGAAAAGTAGTAAAATTCGAACTTTGGAATGTCCTGTAGAGCTTAATAATTGGAATATCTCCCACCCTTTTCCCAGTCAGTCTGTAAGGCCAGCAGACAGAGGTCACAGCAGCTATCGGGGAGGCAGGTACCAAGGTGCACACCGGCAATGCAGGCAGGTCAGCAGCTGACTAACAAGAAGCAAAACATCCTATGGCAGTCCTTGAAGGGGCCGTGCTCCTGCCGTAGATCCAACAGCTTAGAGTAGAGCATGTCGTTCATAACCAAGTGACCTTTCAGATGTGTCTGTAAACAAGGCCCCAAGCCACCAAAGGCCACTTAGTAGACTGCAGTCTTGAGTGTGCTGACAGCCTTCAAACATACACTGTAAAAAAGTGTTTCTAATTTTTAAACACATTTACCCAAACATATTAAAGTTAGACACTTTCACTGAATCTCAGAATCTCAGCACTTTCTTCTGTCAGCAGGTCCAGGGATATGGCTGCTGGTGGTGGTTGAGCCTACAAAAGTGAAATATTGGTGGACAAGGCCAGTTTGGCTGGTCCACTGGAATATTTTGGACAGCACTATGTACTTATCATTGTTGACATTATCTAAATTGTCATTGATGTCAACCAATACAATGGGTACTATATTTGACTAAGGAGAGCCTGTACATGGGCAAAAGCCCAAACAAGGAATAGGAGAATAATACCAGTGGGCTAGTTAAACTGCCCTCTCCCACGGTTTTTCATTGTTGTAGCTCACCCCTCACTGGCAGTCATATCCCTACGCATAGCTAGAAAAAAGCTTGCCATCAATATGTTTGGGTGGAAGTGTTTAAATTATAGTCACATTTTTTACAGTGTATGGGTGAAGGGTGCAGTGAGCAGTGAGACCAGGTAATCATGCTGTCCTGGCCAGGTGACTTCAGTAGGGGGACCATGAATCAGGCTTTCCTTGGAATTAAATAGTCTATAAAAGCATAATGAAACTATAGCACCCACTGCACGAGATTTGCCTTTTACATTGGATTTACATTTGGTGTAAAGGCCGATTTTACAGACCATTACAGACCATTACATACATTTACAATCAAATTTACCCGAAATGTAAAGCTGATCAAAATCGATCTTTGCATGGCTTTACTACCCTGATCAAAGTTCGTAATGGCTGTATTTACACTTTGTGCAAGTACCTGTAAATGTGAGTAATTTCGACCATTACACCTTGCATAAATGTCTGTAAATGTGAGTAATTTCGACCATTACACCTTGCATAAATGTCTGTAAATGTGAGTAATTTCGACCATTCCACCTTACACAAATGTCTGTAAATGTGAGTAATTTCAACCATTACACCTTGCGCAAATGTCTGTAAATGTGAGTAATTTCGACCATTACACCATGCACAAATGTCTGTAAATGTGAGTAATTTCGATCATTACACCTTGCACAAATGTCTGTAAATGTGAGTAATTTCGATCATTACACTTTGCTAAAACCCCTGTAAATGTCAGTAATTTCTATCATTACACTTTGCTAAAACCCCTGTAAATGTCAGTAATTTCTATCATTACACTTTGCTAAAACCCCTGTAAATGTCAGTAATTTCTATCATTACACACTGTGTAAAGCCCAGGTAAAACCCCTGGGGCACCCTGCCATTGGATACATCACATTGTTGGGAATGGTCATATCACCATTAAGGGAATATTTTATTCATTTTCATCAATTGGAACATCATTTGGGGGATGTATATGGGTCTCCAGGGCCCTGGGTCCGTCTCCAGGGTCCAGGACCCGCCTTCAGGGCCAGGGGTCCGCCCACAGGGGCAGGGGTCCGCCCACAGGGGCAGGGGTCCGCCCACAGGGGCAGGGGTCCGCCCACAGGGGCAGGGATTCACTTCTGAAATGACAGTAAAATAAGAATAAGAAAAATGATGATAATAAGGATAAGAATGATAATATCATGTGTATCATATCATGTGTATCATATCATTTACAATTTTAATATATTTTTATTCTCAATACTTCTTGAGATTAGATGGCATATTAATGATTATTTATCTAATAAATAGACTTGATATATGAATGTAAATACTAACCATGTGTCTGCCTAAAGTGTAGAGCTCCTACCCAGAGCTACTAGTATACATGTGCTTCTGTCCGTTTCCAACTGTTGAATGATTCAAACCACAAACTGTCTACTGAAGGCCTCCTATTGGCTGATATATGTATGTAGGTCACACACAAACCATTGTTTAAGTGTGCACAGGTAGACAGGATGTCTGACCAAGGCTTGCTGCTCAAGTCGCACCTCTATTGTTACCTGCTGCAGGGTGATGACAGCATTCACTCACAAATGCGGGTACAGTTATACAGGTGTGTGTCACAATGGTGCTGGGGTAGAGCTAGGGCAGTACTACCAGTTAAAATAAAACATTTCATTAATACTATGATCTAGATTTCAATAATAACATTAGCATATTCTATAAATTGTTAGCATTAAGAATATATTTTTCTCTTCTCCCTGAGACAAACAGAAGCGATGGAAAACCCTGAAATAAGCGTGTTTAGGTGTATCTGGGTGTACCTATGTGAGGGGGGGGGGTGTTACCGGGTTTAGATAACACATTTGTTTAATATTATGATTAGACATCAATAATTGTATTTCCAGTAACCTAATTCGATATATTGTTAGCATTATGGACGTATTTGTGTCTTCTCCCTGAAGAAAATGTAGCATCAATCACTTTATTATAGTAAAGGGTCGGGGGTGCAAACCACTGCTTGAATGGAGCACTTAGCTAGAGGCAGGGTTAACTTTTTAATTAGCTATGTGGGTCACTGGTCACGCTCCTGACCACAAGGTGAGCGGGACAGAGGTGCTGTCACCATAGCTACCATGGCGCAGCTTGACTGTGTAGCACGTGGGGATGCACATGTTTGAGTGCATCAGGGTGGATAGGGGTAGGGGGTGTAGGATTTTAACTGTCTTTTTGACCAATTCCTCTGTGTGTTTCCCTATCATATATGCTACGGATGTGACTTAAGGTTGATCGCTACTCTTAACTTTTCACCCATAGAATTTCCTAATTTTTTGCCTCATGGTAGGTTAGATCATTAAGAAATGTAAAATGTCAAAAAATAGGGGGGTCCCGAGCTACTTTTTTTATTACAGATTTTTGAAAAAAAAAAGTATTCTCTATTTTCGCCAAAAAAAATTAAAAAATGGGAAATTTTCATGATTTTTTTTCTTAGAGAACCAATGCTACATTGATTTTGTATTGCACATGAATAATCCCAGGTTATGGCCTTGAATGGGAAAAATAAAATTATGGTCCCAAAATGTACCTTTGTATGAAAAATCGTGATGGTTTTATGACGATTATTCAAATTTAATGCATAATTCTTCAGCAATATCCAAATATCACAGAAAAAAATCCATGAACTTTTTTTTAATTTTTTTCAAAGATTAGTTCAGATCAAAAGCTAATATTTTAAAGGAATTTTGATAGGGGGTCCCGTGCATAATTTTAGGGTTTTGGGCCTTTGAAATTAAAAAAATAGGACAAAAAAGGACTAAATCTCATATTTAAAGGCCAAAACAATGGGTAAAAGGCCAAGGATCGGGGTAAAAAGTGTATACATCTCATACCCTTGGTTGTCTTAAGCACAGTGATGAGGTCTATATTAATCTTGATAATGATTTATTGGTAAATAATTCCAATATTCTGATTTATGTTAAAAATAGTAAATATCACTAGCTCAAAATACATCAAATATTTAAAGTGCAATAAAATGCTCAATTTTATTCGGAATTGTCCAATTTTTGAAAATGGCTTAGTATGCATATACATGTATATATCTCTCCAATATTAGCCCATTCTGACAGTTTTGAGCTATATGCGCAGAGAGCTGCGCAGGAGTCCATATTCAATGAGTAGCGATCAACCTTAAGACTGTGAATGTATATACAAGGTCCTCCAGTCCGTCTGGGTATATTAAACATATAGGCTAAATTAGTAGTTCACAAATGTTTAAGCCCTCTGAAGGAGGGGTAAAATCCGTGATACTAACCAGGGGAGCTAGGGGACCATCACCCCGTAATTATATATAATTTTGAAGCCCTATCTGGAGGAGTAAAACCCGTGATACTAACCAGGGGAGCTAGAGGACCATCACCCCGTAATTATATATTATTTTAAAGCCCTCTTTGGAGGGGTAAAACCCGTGATACTAACCAGGGGAGCTAGCGGACCCTCACCCCGTTATCATACATTTCTAAGGCCTCTGGTCTGAAAAAAATTATGTAGCTCTCCTCATAGTGCTCCCCAACCCCTTGTGGCGTCAGGGTTATCTGGGGAGAGCCTTAACCTACCCTGTATGGCGCCCATTGTGATAGGGGTACATGGGTACACATTACACAAGGTGTAAATGCATGTAAATATCAACTGATGTAAATGCCAGGTAAATTGGTGTAAATCTCAAGCTTTATCTTTGCACACATTTACAATGACACATGTACATGTTTACATGAAATTTTACTTGGAAATTACAGAGAGGTAAATCCATGTAAATATCAATGGATGTAAATGCCAGGTAAATTGGTGTAAATCTCAAGCTTCATCTTTGCACATATTTACAATGACACATGTACATGTTTACATGAAATTTTACTTGGAAATTACGGAGAGGTAAATCCATGTAAATATCAATGGATGTAAATGCCAGGTAAATTAGTATAAATTTTGAGCCCAATCCGTGCATCTATTTACAGTGAAAATTACAAAGATTTACACGATTTTCACATGGATATAACTGAAGTGGGAAATCCATGTAAATATCAATCAATGTAAATGCCAGGTAAATTGGTGTAAATATCAATCACCATCTTTGCACAGAATGTCGAGGAGATTTACACCCATTTACCTGGGGTTTACATGTTGTAAACCCCAAAGTTCGTGCAGTGGGTACCCTATTAGATTTGATGATTACACATTGGCTTCTAGGTATAGACATTATGTAATGGTACCATTGTGTATAGATGTTCTTCTTTCACCCAAAATAATAGCATGTGGCCTATTCAAGGGGGAGTATACCGTTTTCTTTGGGCACACTGGTGGCAGTTAGTACACTGGTGGGTAAAACTAGTACCCAATACTATACCACTGGCACAGTCCAACTGCTGGTCACACCAGTGCAACTCATCTAGGCCAGAGCATTACTGGGAAGGAACAACCAGCAAACTATTTGTTGGTTGCCTGAGCCTTTATACATGGGTTACTGGTGCTGGGTAATACAGGCTCACAGGGCTAGGATATGTCTGCATGTTAGAGGTTTCTGTTTGGGGGATTCTAAATATAACTAAGGTGTTATATAAACCTAACAAGGTTGGCCTAGAGGTTTGGATCTACGGCAGGATGACCGTCCCTTTGAGGTGTTGTTAAAAGGCTCAAGTTGTTGGCTTGAACCATACTGTGCTGAAGTGGTTTGGATGATGTGAATGGACTGATGGGGTAGTGACTGCTTCATTAGACCCTTATAGGGCTGCATAGTGCTTTATCCTTTATGCCTATTTACCATTAACGATTTAGCGCCCCAGGCAATTTAAACCCTTCAAATAACCCTACAATTAAACCAAGAATAGTAGGAACATTTCTCCGGAATCAACAAATTTGCATTTTCATTGCTCAATTTAAAATCACTATCCATACAAAGGTTGTAATCTTTTGTTCAAACACTCAAATAACATCAACCGTGATTCAATCCAGCTCCACTGGCCTACCTGTGTCCATTCCATCCAAGAATATGTCTCAATATACATATTAAAGCATTAAGGTGGCCGGCGGGGATTTTAGTTCTATAGCAGTACACCAGGGGGCAATTTCGTCACAGTGGCACATGTTCTGACAAAAATAACAAAATCAGAGCAAGTTTGGCATGACTGAGACTAGAACCCCAGGCCCTTGAATCAGAAGACAAACGCCATAACCAATATACTATGGAATCTGTTGTGGGTGGAAGAATAGAAGGATACATATAGTAGTCGGAAATAGCTATTGTTTTACATAGTTTTCTCAGAGTATGGGCATTACTGTTCTACACTTTGAAAATGCATTTTGTTTTAAGGGTAGCATATCCTCTTAATGTATCATGATGAGAAACTCATCAGTGTTGCATTCATGCATCATGCTGAACCTTGATACACTTCCAGTATTGGTTATGCACCAATAACCCTATTCTGTCTTTAGTTGTTTAAAACAAGTTCCAACAGCCATAATATTTAACGATCCATAATGCCAATCTTCTTCCAATCCAGCAGAAGTTGTGACTTTAAAACAGTCTGACCTTTCAAAGATCCGCTATATAGATGGTGTAAGTGTCAAAACATATCAGTGTAGGCTTATAACTGCTGTGGCTCTGTTGGATTTGCTAAATTTTTTGACTCTGTATAAAACTTCAGCTTTTTATAACTGTCTTACACTATTGGGTTAGGCATTTACTAGAGTAGGTGGAGTAAGTCCTACACTGAAAATCCATAGGTTAAAAGGGTTAGTCAGTACAGACTAACCTAGGTTGGTCATATGAGTGTTAGTCACAATGGCAAAGTTATATTAAAAAATGACCGAGGGGTCAGTCAGTTGTGGCTAACCTAGGTTCATCATTGGTGTGTTGTATTTGTATACCGCTAGAGGGTGCCACCTGTGATGACCACTCAGTGGCTCCCCCTGGAAATAAAAAGACTAAGGTGGGTTGGTCAGTAGTGACCAACCTGACAATAATAACTAATCTATGTTGGGCGTATAGGGATCCAAAAAATGACTAACTAGGTTAGGCACTAGTGACTAAGAGGTTGGGCGTATAGGGATCCTAGGAATATCAGTGTAGTAGCCTAATGCTTTTATAACAGCATAGACTTTTAATCTGAAGGTCTCAACTTTCCGATGCATTTTTTTTTGATTTGAGAGATGTGCATAACACATCCTCGTTTATTTATACTGAATAAAGAAAGAGCTTTTTCAGCTCGATTTACATCCTTATCCAGTGTCATGTATATGATTTTAACCTCGTATAGTATATAATATCATCAATAATAATGCTATTGCTTATACATAGTTATTATTACATTAGACACTTCCAAAATATCACATCGCGATTACATCATTTTCTATCATGAAAATATAGATTTTGACTATCATCGTGTACTTGGGTTGGATCTAACATTTCAAACAGATAAAGTATATGTATATATATATATAAAGGACCGTATTGTGAAATACATTCTATTCCTCGATAATATCCACCTGAGTAATGTTGCATGTATGTATGACAATAAGGGATGGGCTCCCTGTACATAAATATTCATGCATATTAATGTAGAAATTGCTCAACAATGTGTATGTGTTCAAGTGCCTTTATTGAAGTTAATTTAGTCAAATGCTTACATGCTGGTATCGAGAAACCTGGTGAGTCTTAATTCTGCATATACGTTGTAATACTAATGTGCTTCTGGCTTATCGTTCACGCAACCATAAACCTATAGGGGTGAATCCACTAAGGTAAATCCGTCGGATCGGACGAGTTTCGTCCGTAGGTTTAGCATTGTGAAGGCTCATCCGATCCGACAGATTTGTCTCAGTGGATTCACCCTTTATACTGTATAAACCATCCAATTTAAGCAACTTTAGGCAAAATTGGGTAATGGTTGAATTTCAAGCAGCAACCAAAAAAGTTGCCAAATGTCACTTCAAGCTGCTGAAAAATCGGTCATCAGTTGTTAAATTAAATAGTGGTGATAAGACTGGTTGTACAGAGTTTTATCAAATGGCATTATAAAATTAATAGATCAGAGGCTAAAATATAAGTCAGGGGAATAGTAATAGTTGAAAGGTAAGTCCTCCTCCTGTTGTGGTCAGGTTGATGATAGCTTTGGCCTGGATTTATATCAGGTGCATGTTCCTTATAGATGTTCATATACAGGCCACTACAGTAGTCATACGTCACTAGAAAACGATCAGCATGGATGTTGATGCACAACCAGGTTAGATATAAAAGATAAAAGTATTACATGTATTAGTCTTACAATGTGTCAAATAATCAAAACAAAATCAGTTATGGAAAGCTGCTTCATGTATTTGGTGATAGAACTTAATAATTTAACCCAAAGCCTTTCCTCTTTACATATTGCTAATGTCACATATTGTAACTGTAATTGTGTGGCTGTTTATTGTGATTGTATTGCAAGGTGGAGCAACCTATTTTGGCCATAAAGCTAATAAGAAAGTCAAGATCAGTGAAAAATATATTTTTAAAAAATAACGCAAAGGCGCAGTAGTTTCAGTTGGCTGTAGACTGTGTTATTTCACACATTGACCTCAGATATCTAGAACCTGACCTTGATCATCATCACAGTGTAGTTTGCAGACATGTTGTCACCGGTGAATTGTTTCCAGTGGATTCCCTTTTTGTCAGTTACTGTGTCATCAGGGTTGGCATAACGGCCATTAAGGTTCGAGTTGCCGCAACCAGCGAACCACCAGCCTCCCTCCCGCAAAGCAGCACAGTTCTTATTTTCCTTATTGTCATGATCCTCATCAAATGTTGAGAATTTCTGGCCAGTTTTAAGAGCATCCTTAGCTGGTTAGAAAACAGAAAAACACAGCTCATGAGCAGGTTGAAGGCGTTTGAGTACATTGAATTATGAAAAGTGTAATGACATAAGGTGTAAGAAATTCTCTGCCTGCAGCAGTGGCTCTCAATGTAATAGTATCATACTTGAAGATGAATAAACATTAATCCAAAGACAGGCAGGGTTAGTCAAGGCCCGTTTTCAGGAAATCAAAATTGCAGCCATCTTGAAGATGGCCACCATCTTGGATTTTCAAATATCAAATGATGCAGACATGAAAGATGACCCACTGAGGAGTAAGTATATTCAATTTCATGACCATACCATGTTTTGCACTAGCCTATTATCCCTTATATCTGCTGATATCTGCAGGTTGTAAGCCAAAAATGGTAGCCATTTCGTTTTTTGATTTTTCAACCAGATAACATCAAGATATGAAATGTTTTATGGTAGATTTGGATTCAGCACACCCAAATTATCCTAATCCAACTAAAAACAATTCTACTCAAAATGCCTTGACGCTTTTTATAAAGCCTATTTTCCAGAATATGCTTCTGACTAGTAATAAATACTAATGGGACATTCCCTATGGGTATATAGTGTTAAAACACTATGTGGCCCATAAAATGTTCATGATTGCTGTCGTCATATATGCCATATTAATATCATGTATACGCTAAAAATGTTTATGACTAACAGAATGTAAAGCATCAATGCCATAATACACACTTCTCATCTCATCTACCCATGTTAGTTATGTAACGGGTTGACTATAAGTCTAACTGTTATCGTTGTATATCTATTGTATGTTATAAGATGTAACACGGTTCTATTGTGTTTAATAACTGTTTTATTCATATAACTAGTGTCGTCGGTTCGTTACATACACCGACTCCTCTAGTTCGGTTATATACGGTAGTGTACCGGTACCACCTTCGGTTACCGTCGGTAGTTGTTACATAATCATTTTACATAACTAAACCTAACAGGTGGCGCTGCTAGTACGGTCACGTGGCCTACGCAGCGCTGTATATAAGACGGCTGTGCCTCTACATGGGTAAAATTCGACACGTGCGACACAGCGACACGGCCCTTTTAAAAATCGACACGGGCGACACGGGCCTTTTAAAAATCGACGGACACAGACATCTCTATAATAAGGAAGTTGTATATACTATATGCATAAAAATCGACACAGTGACATGGCCCTTCTGCTAAAAATCGACACGGCGACACGGTGAAAACTATTGGGACCCATGTGGAGGCACACGGCTACTTCCCCATTGGAAGTCAGTCAGGTTTGGGACTGTCGTGACATGACCACCCTGTGCTCACGGGCTTAACCCTATGCTATAGGGTTGCCTACTGTATTATATGTCTGTTACTGTTCTTGTATAGCTGATGGTTATACCTGGTACTATAATACACCAAGAGTTTCCTATAATAAAGTCGCCGTATATTACAGTCTAATTTACCTTGTCTGGTTTTTGTACTCAAGTGTTACATAAGTAGTAAGAGACCAACTACAGTTATATGAAGTAATGAATTTTGTTCGCCATCACACTCTAAGTATGATAAAAAGAGAAGACAAATAAAGAAGGCCCAGGTGGCAGATCGGTTCTTAGCCGTAGCCCAGACTCTGGTTGTATGTATTCACATACTATACTGGAAATTACCTTAATAAAAATCATTTTAGAAAAACAGTAGAAGCAAGTACATGAGCCAACAGACACACCTACCAGTAGTATTGTATGTATCGGAACGGGACTATAGTTAAGTACTGTTTATTACTCAATCGACCTGCAGCCAATCAGAGGCCTCCCTTTTGGCGGGAAATTCAAAAGCAGCCAATGAGAGGCCTCCCTTTTGGCGGGAAATTCAAATAGGTCACGTGACCGGAAGTGACCTACTTCCGGTCACGTGACCTTTGGGCGGGAAATTCAAATAGGTCACGTGACCGGAAGTGACCTACTTAAGAGGGTCACGTGACCACCATGTTGGCGGGAAATTCAAATAGGTCACGTGACTGGAAGTGACCTACTTAAGGGGGTCACGTGACTACTAGGTTGGCGCGAATTTCAAAATAAGTCACTTGAGATTTTTATGGATAAATAAATTTTAAAAAAGAAAAAAAGCAAGCTAAAAGCTTGCTAAAAAATAATTTAAAAATGTGGCTCTTTTTTTTAGGGGGGGGAGGGGCACTCTGGGGGGCACTCTTTAAGATGCATGGGGGGGGGGAGGGGGGGAGGGGAAGGGTTTTTTAAGAGTGAGACTCGCTTCTCTGCCCTCTCTTTTAGAGGGCAGAGAGGCGAGTCTACTGGTTCGTCTACTTACAATGAAATGTATCATGATTGCGTTTATGATGATGTGCATCTCTTGCTGGCTAGACTTTCAAGCAAATTTGCCAAAATCCAGCTCGTTATTGAATGTCCGGCCTAGCCTGACCCTCAGTAGAACAGTCCTTGACCCATCTATTATAGTCCAGCAGCGCCTGACTCTTGTATGAGAGTAGTATTGGCGACATTGGCTGACTCTGATATTTACCTGTGTGTACGGAGGGAGGAGAGGGTTCACAGCTACAGCTCTCTTAAGGCAAAGCTTGCGCTTATAGAGCACTACTAGTGGAGGTCTGGATAAGGAGGCTATGGTAGTTGTCTTCAAAAAAAATAAAAAAATAGCCATGGCGCATGTCGATGTCGCTTAATTATGCTCATATCTCATGTTGATTTTAAGAATTGCTCATGTCACCTGTCACTATGTTTTTCAAGCTTCATGTCAAATGTCACTAGGCCTCATGTCGAATGTCGATTCTAAGAAACAGGTATGTCACCATCTCGAATTTAGCGGTCCACACTGCCGCTGCTGCTGCTGCTGCTGCTGCTGCTGCTGCTGCTGCTGCTGTTGCTGCTGCTGATTTGCTGTTGCTGCTGCTGTCAGTGCTGCTGCTTGTGCTGCTCGTGCAGCTGCTGCAGCTGCTGACAGCTGCTGCTGCTTGTGCTGCTCGTGCAGCTGCTGCAGTTGCTGACGATGTCACGGATGCTGTTGACAGATGCTGCTGCTTGTGCTACTCGTGCAGCTGCTGCTGCTGCTGCTGCTGCTGACGATGTCACGGATGCTGCTGACAGATGCTGCTGCTTGTGCTGCTTCTGCAGCTGCTGCAGCAGCTGCTGCTTGTGCTGCTCGTGCTGCTGCTGCTGACGATGTCACGGATGCTGCTGACAGATGCTGCTGCTTGTGCTGCACGAGACTGAGTAGCTGCTATTACTAATGCTACTAATACTAGTATGAGAAAATACATTTAGTCAGTCGACTAAATCAAGGAGGTTTTCTGACTTCAGTGGATCGTTTAGCCATCGGCCACAGGCAAAACTTGAAACCATTTTATACATGGGACAATTGGCAGAGTCGAAACATGTTGGTACGATGGGGTCGATCATGTTCATCATCAGTTCAGGCAAAGGAAGTGTGTCAACAGCACGCGAAAACTTCATGTCCGGATGTTTCAACACAAGACTTTTTATCACACTCACACAGCTGCTTTGAAGAGTGAATCCTTGACCAAACTTGAGCTTTTCCAACACAGCTTTGGCCTCCTTCTGTGCAGTAAGGGATCTCTCTTTCGGGGTCATCGCAGTGCTGGCTAGCATGTCCTCAAAGTCTTTAACATAATGTTCCAACGGGCTACAAATGATGTACTCCAGATCATCGTCCGCATATGTCGTCTCCTCGCACCATATTGTGTCTTCTCCTGTTTCGAATTCCGTCATTTTCTGAACAATCTCCTCGTGAGTGCGTTGCATATATCGAAGCTCCTTCAAAGACCAGATAACTTGTATGCCGAACCCTGAAAAACCTGAAGGAATTTCACCACTACAGTCAGGCCAACTATACGGAGCTAAGAAAAATAGCTCCAACAAAATTTTCTCCCTCTGTCCAAATGAAACTACTTCCGTTCCGATGAAGTTGAAGCATGCTTCTATCCATTGCTCCTTGGTGACGTCCTTCCAATGTTTCTTTACCTCACATGCAATATAAGGCACTGTTTCTCTTCTTGCTTCTAGTGGGAGTTGCTTTTTCTTTCTTGGACTCATTTGGAGAGTTTCGATGCTCTGTAGCGTCGACACTTCGATAAGAAAAGAAGCTGTAAAGGTAGAAATAACCCTCATAACATGCTGAGCGAGCTGGAGTGGAGGATGCTACGATGATGAAGGGCGGGTCGAGAAAGTGTGATGGGTGAGAGCAGCGTTTCACTCCTTATGTACCCTGTCCTAGATAATCCTCTTAAACGGCTGAAAAGACTCTCTCAGTACAGAATCTCTACTCATTTAAGTGATCTGTTAAGTAAGTTTTTACATGCTACTTGACTACTGCAGGTGGGTTTAGACTTAAGCAGCTTAGTGCACACACGTGTCTGTTAGAAAGCTACCTGCACACCTGCCTTCCTTTTTCACTAGTATTTACCCCTTGCCGACTTATAAGGCGCCTATACACGTGTCAGCCTCCTTATATACGTCTTCTTGCTTCTAGAGCTAAGCTACTTACCGTCGTTTTCAGCTGCCGCAAGCTGACTGGCAGCTATTTAAAAGAGAATACCCGTTACCTGTATAACGGATCAGGAGGTTATGAGATTAGAGTGTGTATACAAAAAAAAGCTACAGGGGGCATGTGTCTGTCTGTGAAGTAGAGACGATGTGGTAAGCAGCTCAAGTGTAAAACAAAAGCACCTCCTCTTGCCGCAGTGAGTGGCGCGGGACGTCGGCTGGCTAGTTGAATAAGCGTCAGCTTAAAAGATAATCCGTCCACGGGCTGGCGCGTCACACCTGTCGTTAATCACCCCCTGTAGTCTTTGTATACGCAGGTGGTGACCCGGCTTTATCTCTTCACCAGCTATAATCCCATATACATGTAGCGCACGTTACACTCGTTATCTCTCTTTTCATGCTGAGGGATTAGGGGTGGAAGGGTTCAGGTGAAAAGCGATTTGATTCCTCTCTGGAAGAGGGTGGGGCTCTAGGTGAAAACAAGCTTAGACCATCCAGATTAGCCGCTCTCTCGGCTATATAAAGAGCCTCAATTTTTTTTATCTCTGCCCACTTCGTCTTGTTGTACACTATCAGTCACGAGGCAGACGCTCGAAGTAGCAGATGTTTGCAGTATGGATTATACAGAGGTTACCTGCTAATAGGATTTTGTCAGAATAGGGTGAGTTGCTCTTAAAATGACCATTTTAAATGGGTTGTTAATATGGTATCTGATGTTAATGAGCTAACACCTAACATTGAGGATTATGACCTCCCAGAGGGGCGTCTCGCCAAATTCTCCGGTCTTGACTATAGGCTTAACTGTCTAAAGACTGTGGAGCACGTTAATGGGCGGTCTCCTTACTAATTTCACTTGACCAAGCCGGCAGAGTCAACTAGTCTAGGTAATTACAACCACAAAGGCGGCTACTCAACATCCAAGTGGACCTACTACTACGAGATTGTCTTTTGACCACTCTGCTGCCGCCTGCTGGTCTGGCGATTACATGCTCTAGTATAGTTCTCCGCTCTTTTCGTCAGATGGCGCCACAATAGGGTTTTTGTACATTTCCACGATACTCGCGAACATTTTAAACGCATAATGACCTATAATAAGCAACAAAGCACACTTCTAATATATTGAATATAAGAAACATGTCAACGTTGTGTATTTCTGATAGAATGAGGCAGATTCTTTGAAATATCAACTAAACTATAGCGAGATTGAAAATACTACACCATAACTAAAGCGATATAAAAGCTATATAAAGTCAGAACTTCTCACGGAACGGCATCTGCAACAGATCACTCAACCATTCGTCTTGAAATGCCACACAGGGTTCTCGTCCAACAGGACTTTGAGCCTTGACGCTTTTGAGGGAGGTTTGATCTTATGTTGCTCAACATGTGGTGTAATTAATCAACACCGCGGCCCCTCTTTAGGGGCCACACAATAAACAAAGAATAAAAAAGGGTAAGCTTTAAGTTTAAAGTGAATCTCCCAGGATTTTGGCGAGGCCGACAAAGGGGGAGGTAACAGATTTAAACTGCAGGAGACTATACGCAAACCTTGATACTCTCAGAGGGGAGCCCTATATTGCGAGCTTGTGGTCAGATCTATCACCTCTAGGGTGCAGTCTGCATATCATAAATGACCACCACAGACATTGGGATGTAATGTTAATCCTACTCCAAAGTCTCCATAATTAGCGGGGCTCGCCTTGAGATGGGAAATTCACTACAGCACTATCTGTCGTTGAAAATGGTGCTCGTGTAGAGTCGGGATGATGTACTAAAAGAGCATTTTATACACAATGATACCCTTGTACAAATGCGTATACCTAGTAGGCTGTGTCTTATCATCAAATCTAAGAGGGTGCGCTATAGTTTTATTATACTTTTATAGACCATTTTAAAATCCGAGCTTAGCTTAGTTCATAGTCTCCTTACCAATTTTCACTTGACCAGGCTGGCAGAGCCAACTAGTCTAAGTAATTATAACCACAAAGGCGGCTACTCAAGATCTAAGTAGACTTACTACTACGAGATTGTCTTTTTAGCCCCTCTGCCGCCTAGTTATTACATCCTCCAGTCTAGCTCGCCACGCCCTTTGAGCAGCTCCATTGCCTCGGTAAAAGTGTAGGGGTGTGCTTTCCACCTTCAGTCATCCATAGATTCGATCACCATCACCCCCCTTGAAATGACCTCAGCTGTTAATTAGGGCGTAAAGCAGCCCAACAACCAACCAAGTCCCTGTCAAAGATGTGAATAACGAATGCGCTAGTATAGTTCCCCGCTCTTTCGTCAGATAGCGCCACAATAGAGGTTTTGTACATTCCTACGATGCTCGCGAGCATTTCAACGCATAATGAGCTATATAGGCAACAAAGCGCGCTTCTAATATATTAAAATATAAAAACAATTCAATATTGTGTATTTCTGATAGAAATGAGGCAGTTTCCTTAAATACCAACTAAACTATAGCGAGATGAAAAATACCACACCATATCTAAAGCTTTATAAAAAGCTATAGAAAGTCAGAACCTCACACGGATCGGTATTCTGTCTGCAACGGATCACCCCTGACCCACTGGTCCTCGCATGCCACACACGGCTCTGCCGTGTTTGTGCTTTGAGGTATCACCCATCAAGTGATCCATGCTGCCCAACATGAGGCGTAATTAATTACGCTGATGTTGCATAGCACAGCGGCAGCATCTAACTAACTCTAAGGAGTTAGTCGGCCCCTCTTTAGGGGCCACACAATAAACAAAGAATACCCTGAATCTGGGACCTGCGGGCGAAGGCCCAACTGTGAAGTCATTATTGGCCACATTGGTAATATCAATTAAAACTTTAGACAACACCCACCTTAAGTATCATTAACGGACAATATCAATAAACTTAGCATCCTCTTGGTTACCACATTTAGCACCAATTTTACAACTCACAGGGGCCACCCTTGAAAATAACACCAGCCTCACCACGCTTTTATTGCTCTGCTGATTTCTCCAATCCAAAACATTGGGTATCTAGTCCAGCTGTGAGCTCATTAGGTCAGCCCTTTGTCGGCCTCGCCGGCAAGTCCCGGATTCAGTATAGAAAGACTAAGGGGGCGGGGAGTAAGTCTTTAAGTTTAGCGCTATCTGTGTCATTAGACTATTCTTAAAAATCGACATGTGACATGAATAAAAAATTCTCAATTACTGTATAAGTAGGCGCCTCAACTCTTCCTTCAAATTCCGGCCTTGCGGGTGGTCAAATTAAAAAAATAAAATTCCTAGTAGTCTATGGTCCCAAGAGTCCGATTGTATCAATTACGGTGCCCCTACATTTTCCCCCTTAGTGACACTAGTGACAACACCTTTTTCACTTAGGGTCATGTGACATGGTCATTTCTTAAAAATCGACATGCGACATGGGACACGTTCATCTCAAACCCTTAGCCTCTAGAGAGTTCAAAATAGCGCTGCCGCTGTAGTCTGCCCGTTTCTGTGATCAAATATGCACCCTTCCTAATAGCACCCCCACTGGTGCATTGCATAAAAATAGCCCTCCTGACCTCATTTCTTGAGCTATAAAAAAACACAAACCCCTCATTTTAATCACAATATCATGGCAGTCAACATGAATGGAGTCATTAGTGGAGAAAGATAAGAGTCTCTGTTTTCTGTAGCCTACAATATTATGGTGACATTCTTCATGTCAAAATGTAATAAATAAATATGAGTTGTTAAAACTTGTTACCATGGGGATGTTAGTAATTGTGTTCTTGAAGACGTATGTGAAATCCAGATGTATGTGCCTCTGCCCAACAATGACCCTAGCCATTTTAAGTAAACCTGTTCTGTCTGAGTTAGAAGAGTGCCTAGGGCCAGAGCTACAGAACCCCTTACTGCTGTGAAAGTGCTCCTCTCCTGCCTAGATCACAGAAATGGGAAATATGTTCAGATGCATTCACCATGATATTTCTGGATCTAAGCAGATCTGAAAAGCTCTCATAGAGATCTATACTAATGGAACCACTATGTATTTTTTTAACTCATTTTTCAAAAATTTATCAAACTCCCTACCTTAGCGCCCCTATAAATAGGGTTAAGTACCTGTCCGACTCCCCTACCACTGCTGCTGGAGGAGTACCGAGAACTACCCTCTTTTTTAGAAAACTAAGTAAAAATATCCTTCTTCATGTCTAGTTACATACAATGTCGATCAATTTGACACTGTAGCAGCATGTCTCCATATCTGTATGCTGCATAAATGCACAATACACGGTTCTGCACGCACTTAAACCAAGGCTAACATGGGTGACCTATATAGATGTGATACTCTCGTTTTAGGGGCTAGTAGAAATTAGGCGGCTAATATAGACGTTCCGGGTTAGAACCCTCACTAAGTTTTAGTCAAGACGTCTAGCCACAGGCGCCTTAAGCGACGAAAGCGCGTCAAGGCGTTTACAGGGTTCGAACCCGTGAGCTGCTCCTTGGGGTCACAAAAAACGCTTCAACCTTAAAATCCCATAGGAATTTTTTTTGGGGTTTTTGGACTTTAGGCCTGAATTTGGGGGTGATCCCGGGCTGATAGAAAAATAATTCTTGGACGAGCGGATAGCTCTGGATCTCTTTTTATCTAAAACAGCGAAAAATTGATTGTGGTTCCGCTGCAATTCATCCGACAAGGGGTAATCAGCCCCCCCCTCTGCCAATCATGGCAGTGAATTTAGACGGCGCGCAATCTCTCGCAGCCACCGCGGACGGACCAATTAGTCCTGTCGGCATCTTAGTATGGTTCGTGTGACCTACTTAGAGGCTCACACGGTGGGGGTGTGTCCGGCGTTCGGCGCGCTGATTGGCTACTGGTGGGAGGTGCTGTGCTGCGTCAGGAACTTTACTTATTTGGGACGGGTGTTAAAGGCGCACTGAGTTGAGGTGCACCTTTAAGCAAGAGCGCGATCTGGTCGTCGCGTTGGTAGCCTTACTACCTGTCGCGCATTTAACTAGAGGCTTAAGTGTGACAAATGATGATTCTTTGTCGACGCGACTACTAACATCAGCAGCATCGGCAGCAGCGGTAGCAGCATCGGCAGCAGCTATAAGGTGAAAACATGTTCAGACACGGTCGGCGTGTGAGACCTGTCCAGGCACGTCCGAGCAAGTTCGAACGTGTCTGAACATGTTCCGGAGTGCAAGACGCGTGCACACACAGACCGAACAGACACACACAGACCCACACACCCACACACCCCTATGTAGTGTGGGATGTAAAAGAAACCCTTGTCTCGGTAAAAGGGCCATAGATTCGATCACCATCACCGCCCTTGAAATGACCATAGCTGTTAACTAAGGCGTAAAGCAACCCACACACCCACACACTCACACACCCACACATTTTTCTGTATGAGCCTTCAGACCTGAAGCTGCTCAGTGTACGGGACTAGGTTTTGTCATAGGCCCTACGGACGCTACTCAAGGGGGAATAAGAGAGCTGTCTCACCATGACATGGGCTGGCTGTAGTTTTTTATGTTTCGGTACCTACAACCAAACAGCCAGTACCCACCCCAGGGCTTCATGTCGCACGCGGGAAAAGTATAACGGTGGCGCCAACTGTCGGAATGGCGGGTACACTACGTCAGTAGTTCTTTTGTTCTCCGCTGAGTGACTGGGCGAAATGTAGTCGGTAGCTCTATTTTCTGTGCACTGTTCTGTTCATTTTCTACACTTAACGCTTAAATAGACCGCGTGTTTGTACAAGCTAGCCGTTTTTATCAGTGCAAAAATTAAATAAGCATCGGATAGAACAATAAAAAAATGAGAAAGTAATCCAGCACTTAGTATAAGGCACCAGTTTTATCATGAGACACCGAAAGTCTGGTTTTTTTAAGGTGGATAAGACAGTCGACTGAGAGCTCCAAACTAACCAAAAACGTACCAGAGGGCGATCTATCTCAGAACGTACCCGACAGGGCAGGGGCCTTCTACACCCCGGCTCTGATGAGCAAGCGAGGGCCTATTCCTCTTTTGAGGTGGGCCCAAAATTGAACAAAAGAATAAACTCAAAAAAAGCCTTAAGATTGAAAGAGTTGTAGATACTGATTTTAACGAGGAAGTCCCATTCATTAGTTTACAAATAGTCAGTGTAAGTACGCCCATGTATAGGAGAGAGACCTTTCTTATTTCTTATAAAGTTGTAAGATAGTCACATCATGATGCACATCATCATAAACGCAATCATGATACATTTCATTGTAAGTAGACGAACCAGTAGACTCGCCTCTCTGCCCTCTAAAAGAGAGGGCAGAGAAGCGAGTCTCACTCTTAAAAAACCCTTCCCCTCCCCCCCTCCCCCCCCTCCCCCCCCCCATGCATCTTAAAGAGTGCCCCCCAGAGTGCCCCTCCCCCCCCTAAAAAAAAGAGCCACATTTTTAAATTATTTTTTAGCAAGCTTTTAGCTTGCTTTTTTTCTTTTTTAAAATTTAATTATCCATAAAAATCTCAAGTGACTTATTTTGAAATTCGCGCCAACCTAGTAGTCACGTGACCCCCTTAAGTAGGTCACTTCCAGTCACGTGACCTATTTGAATTTCCCGCCAACATGGTGGTCACGTGACCCTCTTAAGTAGGTCACTTCCGGTCACGTGACCTATTTGAATTTCCCGCCCAAAGGTCACGTGACCGGAAGTAGGTCACTTCCGGTCACGTGACCTATTTGAATTTCCCGCCAAAAGGGAGGCCTCTCATTGGCTGCTTTTGAATTTCCCGCCAAAAGGGAGGCCTCTGATTGGCTGCAGGTCGATTGAGTAATAAACAGTACTTAACTATAGTCCCGTTCCGATACATACTATACTACTCCTACCCCTGTCAGGTCCTTCGTCTGTGAAGTCGGCAACCTCTAGTGTATAATTACTGCTGGAGTCCCCCACCCTAAAGGTGCCATAGTGAACATTGCCTTTTTCCCCTGTGGCTAAGCTGAGGCGGACAGTCAGTTTGTGTGTGACTCCGCTGTTTGTTGTCAGGATGTGGAGGTTCTCCAGCCCCAGCCAGAAGTTACCTCGCGGATCGCCAAAGCCATTCACATATTCAGTCCAGTTACGCAGAAATATGACCGAGTCATCCACTCTCCGCTGGAAAACCTGAGAGAGATAAAGACACACCTAAATATGCCTTTTTGATCAGCTGTAGGTTGATCAAATGTCAATTTACTACACCTATTCATGGCTAAGTTTCATGAGATGGAATTAGAATAAGTGTGTAATGTCATGGATCTCTCAGCATCTTTTAATACAGAATAGTACCCTGTTATAGTGGATATCAAACTGATGCTGACAAGATGATGTATAAACATGTGCTTGCCAGCCAGTCTAAGACAGGCTGGCAAGCAACTTGACCTATATGGATCATCAGGTCCGGGAAATGAAGGGAAACCCTCCCCAGAGCCATTATTTACACCAGTGTTAATTTTCACAACGCAGGTAGGTGTGAAAACACTGCAGGGCTAGATAATGGCTCACTGCCTACTGGGTGAAGTGGAGGAACACAGAGGGAAAGTGTATAGAAACAGCTTATTTATATGTGATGTCATGGCAATCCCATGTATGATTCACTATTCCCCATGTATGATTCAAGAGCATACACTAATCTATCTTATGGGATAAATACATTTAACAGCAAATTGATAGAAAATTCAGCAAATGGGTTATAAGAAAACCATTGTTAATTTTAGCCCTGTAGTGTTTATGCTACAAGCAAAACCGTTGCTAATTCTAGCCCTGCAGTATTTTCACACCTACCTGCATTGTGAAAATTAACACTGGTGTAAATGACGGCTCTGGGGAGAATTTTCCTCCATTTCCCGGACCTGATCATGCTGGGACAGCAACTCTAGACTCTTAGAAATGTTGATAACTTTGCTATATATCCAAAACATTGATATAGGTCAATCAAGAGAGGAGAAGTCACTTCTTCAAGTAATATGATGACTACATGTTTGTCTACTATTGATGTTTGAGATATCTGACATGAGGGCTTACAGCATTCATTACCCAAACAATATTTGTCAGTCTCCATGAACTAAACTACCCCAGCTAACAAAAAAGATGTTATTTTACGTCAAAATTACGTTTTAAACTTTTTATAATGTTATGCCATACTAAAGAGCCTTAGAAAAACATTGACATATAACGTCATATAACGTTATAAAATGCTGTATAACATTATTTGTTTACTGGGACAGGTTTCTTACCGTCCATGCCTCACCACTGATATAATCAAAGTCACAGTAAACCTCCATCTCAGTTAGCGCATCGTCAGGGTAGATCTTGTAGACGCCTGAATCAAATCCATCATCCAGGGCGTCCTTGCAGCTTTTGACACCTGCAAGAGAGGAGAGTCTGAGGCTTTATTTTTTATGAAATACGGCTGCCCCATTGACTTAATCAAAGAACGCCGTATTGCACACCCCCCTTGAAATAACCCATGGCCGTATTTCACGGCCCTGTGACGTCATCAAAACGGCGGTTTGTTTACATTTGAACGGCGTAGAAATGAGCTAATTTAGCCCTTTTAGGCTCCCCCCTACAATAATTTCGGTATTTTGAATCGAAAAATATAAAAAATAAACACAAAGGTACACTCATTTCAGTCTGTTGACTAGGTTATTTCACTTGTTGACCCTTGGGCCGCATTTCACTCGGCCTACGGCCTCGTGAAATACGGCCCAAGGTCAACTCGTGAAATAACCCAGTCAACAGACTGAAACTCGTGCACCTTTGTCTATATACCCTCCAAACAGAGCAGGGACATTGAATGGAATTGGGGAGAAGCTGGGAATAGACCACAATGCACAACCCCAAAATATGAGGTTGAACTCATCATGTTTTTAGACTAAGATATTACATTTTTTTCTTATAGTATATGACTTCCTCTCTTCCCAAAAAAAAGTTCCAGACGGGGTACGGCCTCGTTTGGGCGTAACGGCCGTTTCCATGGCAACCGCCTTAAAATTGTATATATGCCTGTAAAAAGTGCACTTTGACTTTCCATAGGTCAATTTGAAGTTTACCTACCCCCCCTAAATCAATGATGAGCTTTTCACTGGTGTCACTATTGTGTTGCTAGGGAGAGTGGTTGCCTAGCAACGGGCATTCTAAATGAGAATTCCCTAGAAACCAGAGCAAATATCAACCAAATAGATATTCTACCCATACCTTTTCCATCTAAATTGACCTCCAAGGGAAAAATGGTGATATATCCTTGTTGCTATGGTCCATGGTTACCTAGCAACAGCATATATCTACCTAGCAACCAGCGTTAACTACCAATTTAGCTGTAAAACGTATATATCGGCTTGTCATAAGACATTTTAAAGTGCACCTACCCCCCCCTAAATCAACTCTAAGGTTTCCGATGGCATCGCTTTTCTGTTGCTATGGTCTGTGGTTGCCTAGCAACAGACATTCTATGTCAAAATACCCTAGAAACCATAAGAAATATCCATCTTAGAGGTTATCAACCAGTACATATTTCTTTTAAATTGACCCCCAAGTAAAAGATATGATATATTCATTTTACTATTGTCCATGGTTGCCTGGCAACAGTAGCTATGTGCCTAGCAACCAAGGAAAAATGATTTATTTCACCAGAATTGATGCTATTTACCCTCATTCCTGCTGTCTGACAGTATCTAAGGGGTAGCTGAGGTTGTTTTGCCATATCTAGGCAGTATGTGAGGTTCACTTGGCATATCTAACAGGTTGTCTGACAATGTCGACCAAGGATTAAAGGCTACCAGATTGTTTGGCAGTACCTAGCCAATATGTGAGGCTTGCTTGGCAATATCAAAGAAGTATTAAAGGCTACCTTACTGTACCTAAGAAGTGGGTGATGTACCTAAAGGGTAACTGAGACAACTGTAATCACATTCTTAAGTAGAATTAATAATATGGAAAAAATATTCAACCACTCTCCCTAGCAACACAATAGTGACACCAGTGAAAAGCTCATCATTGATTTAGGGGGGGTAGGTAAACTTCAAATTGACCTATGGAAAGTCAAGGTGCACTTTTTACAGGCATATATACAATTTTAAGGCAGTTGCCATGGAAACGGCCGTTACGCCCAAACGAGGCCGTACCCCGTCTGGAACTTTTTTTTGGGAAGAGAGGAAGTCTTGTACTATAAGAAAAAAATATAATATCTTAGTCAGAAAAGATGATGAGTACTACATTTTTTCTAGACCTCTTTTGAGGTAGCGCATTGCGGTCTAGAAGTCGTAACACAAGAAAAAACACAAGAAAGACATGAGATATTCTAAAGAATTGTGAACATGTCCTATCCACAAAACAAGATGTTCGCAACTGGGGGGAATGACACAAGTTGGTATCTCCTGGGTAAAAACACTAGCTAAATAAATAAAATAAGATACCAACTGCAATGTTTATTATAACAGTAGGGGTCATGAAAGTAGGAGACAAATACAGACTCTAGTTATTACACCTTAAATGTTGTCCTTAAATAATAATGCGGCTTGAAATCTGTTTTACCATTAGTATTCCAGAAGATGACTACTCTTATTTTAGAAAAAAAAGTAATTTTAGAAATCACAATTTTTCTACCCCATTCCGTATCTAGGCTCTTCAACGTGCAATTTCTAACCCATTTTCTTCAAATGGGTTGCAAATTTAAGAAAAGAATTTAGTTTAATATTGAGTGACTTACCACATGATCTTGTATCATTCCAAACCCCGGCATCACAGAATGCATCATATGTGGTAGTAGTGTTGTCTGGGAGCTGCTTCCCCTCATCACACGTAACAGTGACCACGGCCCGGTCTACTGTCAGCGGTATCACGTCACCGTCCAGTACGGTGTTGTACACAGGGGTCTCTGGGCATGCCTTGGACACTAACAAGATTATACTGGTATAATTGAGACCCTGTTTTGAATACTGAAAGTAAATGCTGATTCTCTTTTCTTCTTTTTGAAATGAGCATCGTTCATTTATTTACTCCAAGACTGTACAAAGGTAATTGTAATATCAATCTGGCAAATCATTCATGATGCCTTTTATTGATAGTACTTTTTCTTAAAATCATGCATAATTGCATAATGTTGAACTATTGCATGTGCTTCCCCTGGTACTTATTACATTACACCCTTATTCAAAGAACCAGGACTCTTAGATAAAACAAAGCAGTAAATAGAATATAAAGACTGAGAAGCTGTGTGCTACCTTCATGGGTGCAGTTGTCAGAATGATTCCAGACACCTCCCACGCCACACATTGACTGATAGTATGTAGCAGCGGTGGAGGTCAGGTGGTCGTCATCACACACCACGTTCAGTGTGAAGCCATAGCCAAGGTCCGGCAGCCAGCCGCCATTCAGTTTGGTGTAAGGAAGGTCTTCTGCAGGACATAACTTAGCTGCAAGATAAATAAAACCATGATTAAAACAGGATTGTTTAAAGGATTTCAAGCACAGTCTACAATGATTTTGAGATGACCAATGATGTGGGCCCGTTAGTGTTGTATAAGTGTTAAGTCAAAATCATACTTAACTTTTCACCCCATTTACTTAGATATATATATGGCTTGAAACATGTTTCAGCATTGTTCAAAAATGTTGGTTACGTACCAAGATTTTGAAAATAAATAACGGTTAAAATAAGATGAAGACTTACTACTGCACAATGGTATGGCATCCCAGGTGCCACATGCTGTACAGGTGACTGTGACTGTAGTACTGGTCCCATCACTCAGCACATACCCAGCCTCACACGTCACATTCACTGTGTCCTCGTACTCAAATGTGCCACTATCAGGATCTAAGACTGCACTGTCTACAGTGAAGGCTTCACAAGTTACCTCTGTAAGCAAGAGGGAATCTTTAGCATATACACAACAGTGGCAACACTCTGCAAAGACTGTCCGATGATAAGTTGCCCTTTTTCCCTTTTCAGGATTTACAAAAAGCTTTAGGCATTGTGCAGCAGTATCACCAACAATATTACAAAAAAAAGTACTTTATGCTTTTTGCCAATCCTGTATTTCATGCAAATATTTTATTTTGTTTTCAATTGATTTATCTTCTCAAAGATTTATTAATTATGCTGAGCATCTTAAATTGTTTGGGAATTGTTTTAGAATCACAAAGCTAACCAGATACTCCAGAATAAATCAACATGTTCAACAAGCTGATATGTTTAGATCTTATAGTTACTGGTGCAAGATTCCTGGATGCTCCATGTCTTGTCGTCCATGCATTGTGCCGTGTAGCATGTTGTGTTGTCTGACAGTACATAGCCAGTGTTACAGGTGACTTTTACCAAAGTTATGTAGTTGTACGGCCCATCAGCTGGGTCCCAGGTGGCATCCATGATGGATAGAGATGGACAAGATTTAACTGAAACATAATAAACAACAAATCTCAGGACCAGTCCACAACAGTCCTAGTGAAACTAGACAGGTGCTTATTCCTATGCATAAGGGCACTGGGGGTTAATGGATATCATTGTTACCAGATACCAGACTTCCACTCTTTTAGACTGCAATATTGCTTGGAACATCTTTGACAAATCTATGTTGACTTTGTTGAGCCCGATTGGTTGGAATGTGTTGAGACATCTAAATTTAAGTTTTCAAACTAGGTCCCATTGAATGCTCGATGCTTACAAGGAATAAATGAAATACAACCCAAACCAAATCATCCTATAGTCAATGTCTAAGCATTTTCTTACTTTTCTCTGCGAGAGATTAGAATATTTTCTTTGCATGTCAGAAAAAAATTCACTCAACAATGATTTCCTTAGTCTTCCTTAAAGAGACACTATCATATCAATTTTTGATGAAAATGAATAAACATAAAAAAGATAAAACAATAAACTATCTGTATAGGTTAGAAATAGAGATATTTGGGAAAAACATTTGTGTACTCTTAATCTGTGTTAATAAGTCTGACACAAAATAAACTGTGTTGTCAAAAGGCATTTTAAACAAATAACCCATGTATCTATAACATGACTAATACTCACTGGTGCATGACTCTGTGCAGTTCAGCATCCCGGTATCCAGGCACTCACAGGTGTAGGATTCACTGCCATCTGACAACTCATATCCAGTTTTACACGTTACACTTAGCTCGTCTTCATACACATATGGTCCATATGGTGGATCAACAACCACATTGTCAATCTCTGGGGATGCACATAGTTTCCCTAAAACAGGTCATAAATTTGATTTTGCCTTTTTGTGTGATCTTAAGAAATGTAAATCAGATGAATATAAGCTATACAATAACATCATAGCAGCCCACCCTTTGCCAGATGCTGCTCTAAATGTCCAACTGGTAAAGAATGAGCAAGACCACTTGGGAGATGACGAACTAGGGGACATTAACCATGACCATGACAAGCTTCTAGACACAGATAAAATTGACAACCTGATTACAAAAAGCAACATTGAAAAATCCTAAGGACTTCCGAAAATCAACAGCCGAGTCTTGAAGGACTCTTTCATGTTACTGAGGAACCAGCTGATTTGTATCTTCAAAAACTCCATCAACTCAGGCATTTTCCCTAAGTTGTGGTCAATGATGGGCATTCTCATCCCTTTCCCAGAGGAAGGAAATTTGTGACACATCAAGAATTGGCGACCAATTACTCTCTTACCATTACCGAGAAGATACTAGAGAAATTGATACATGAACTGATTAATGACTACATGGAAAACAATGACCTTGTTCATCCTGAACAACATGGTTTCAGAATCAGACACAGCTCAAGTGATGCTGTGCTCACCTTATTGACTGACCTATACACTGCAAGGATGACAGTCTCATCACATTGGCTTGTTTGAAAGACTGCTTGAAGGCCTTTGACTGTGTATATCACCCAGATCTCCTACAAAAGATCAACAGACTAAAACTACTATGGAAGGTTATACTGTGGATCAAGGGGTACCTCATATACCAAGGCCACCAGACTACAGCTAATGGAACAACTTCATCAGCCAGAACGGTTGGGTTTGACGTACAGCAAGGGTCTACACACTTGCTGTTCACCATATTTATAAATGACATCTGTGAGTCCCTAAAACATAGCAGGGCTGTTCTATATGCTGACGATTTAGTTATATATACCAGCAGTGCAGACACTTAAGAGGTGATAGCTCATATGCAAGAAGACTTGATTGGTATACATGAGTGGTGCAAAAACCAATTTCATGACCATGACTCTTGACAAGACTATGCTTACGTACTTTGGTACAAAACAACAAATCAATCTTGCGCCACCACCAAATATACAACTAGGAATGAATTCCCCTGACAGACAAGTACTGCCACCTTGGGGTAAATCTAGATAGACCTTTAACGGTTGGGCCCTACATGGCAAAAATCAAAAAGAATGTTGGAAACAGGTATTTTAAGCTTGGCTGTCTAGCTTCTACACTGATGGTGGGCATGTGGGTGACCTCATAAAACTACAGCGACTACAGAACAGAATATGCTGCAAATATTGCATAAGAGGACACCACATTACCGACCTGCACACTCAAAATGGCTTGGAAGTTAAACTGGAAAGGATAAAGACTCGTGGCAAAAACAAGATAAAATTCCACATCAGACGGGCAAGGATGGCCTTCTTCCAAAAGAGTCCCCACTACAGAAGCATAGCGCTCTGGAACAAGCTAGACCCTGAAATACAGAAACTTATGACAGATTCAAGGCAGCAATCAAGAAGATTGCCATGTGAATTGATCATCATGGGGTGGGTTCTCTGTCAACCCTCGGCACAAACTCTCTCTTAACCTGGTCATAGACCAGTAGTCCCCCAGTCTGGGACACACCCCTCAACGTAATTTGTATCCAACACAGCCATATTTTGGCTGCTCTCATCAAGATGTTACTACATGATATGTATACCAACTGATAACTTTGTACAAATAACCAACCTTGACCCTTATGGGTTTATTGTAGCAGAGCCTGGCCTATATGCCACTTTGTTCAACAACCGACCATACATTGCATCACCTCTTACTTTACTCTAAATGCCTTTTGCTTATAAAACTTCATGTTCATTTATATTATATTGAGTTTGGAATTTACCCAGTTTCTATTGACATTGAGGACTATCTTTCACACAACCATTGTAAGTGGAAGAACGCGCTCTTTAGGGTGATTCTTACAATAAAATGTTTCAATCTCAATCTCATATGTAGTGTTACACTTACTACTACAAGATGGTATGGCGTCCCAGGTGCCACATGCTGTACAGGTGACAGTGACTGAAGTACTGGTCCCATCACTCAGCACATACCCAGCCTCACACGTCACATTCACTGTGTCCTGGTACTCAAATGTGCCACTATTAGGATCTAACTCTGCATTGTCTACAGTGAAGGTCTCACAGGGTATTTCTGTAAGATACAATGTGGAGCCTCTGAATTGTAACATATCATGAAAGTATAAAAGAAAGGTGAATAAATAAATACTTGCTTCTTGTAAACCTTTTTTTTCAAAGAAATGAAGCACTATATCAATCAGGTACAAAATATAAACTAATGGATGAAAAAGACTGGCTTGGTATGTATAAATGAGTGACAAATAAAGGTTTAATAGTTACTAGTACAAGATTCCTCTATGCTCCATGTTTTGTTGTCCATGCATTGTGCCGTGTAGCACGTTGTGTTGTCTGACAGTACATAGCCTGTGTTACAGGTGACTTTAACCAAAGCTGTGTAGTTGTATGGACCACTGGGCGGGTCTAGGGTGGCCCCAGTGACAATCAGGGAATCACAGGATTTAACTGAAACAAGTGAAGCAAGATTTCTCAAATGAAATAGAAAGTTTATCTGATGATATACATCAAAGCAAAATTAACTATGAATATCCCAAAACTTGTAAAATATCAAACATTTGAAAGCACTATGTGACCTGGGGAAAAAAGCGCAAAACTTGCTTCATATTATTTTTTGTGTTAGCTTAGAAATGCCATTAGAAAACAAATGATAGCATGTCATAAGAAATTCATCATTTGAATTTCTTATACTCATTCAAGACATATAATGAAACTCAGTAAACAAAATTCACTACATACAATGTTTCTTTACTATTTTGATGTAATAAAACATATTCTTGTTAGCCTTTTTTCGACAGGTGCTAGGGGTGGGGGGTCCTTCTCGCACAAAAAAAAAGAAAAAAGTTCTTGTTATCTGGGATGCATATTGTGAACATGATTAACAATGGTTCAATGAGACCCCCACAGCAGCTACAGGTGTACAGGATTTAACTGAAACATATGAAACTTGAAAAATCCGAAATTGTAACGCTTAATGCATATAATAGTTATATGAAATCTTTAGGAGAATATCACTGTACTTTATAAGACTGTGTAAATCAAACTATTTTAGAATGAAAGGCTATCAGTGCAATGTCCACTTGAACCTATTTGTTAACTATTAGATAGATAATCCATGGACAATTCATAAAACATTAGTTACTGGTGCATGACTCTGTGCAGTTCAGCATCCCTGCATCCAGGCACTCACAGCTGTAGGATTCACTGCCGTCTGACAACTCGTATCCAGTTTTACACGTTACTGTCAGATCGTCTTCATACACATATGGTCCACACGGGGGGTCAAGAACCACATTGTCCAGCTCCGGGGCTGGACATGGTTTCCCTGTAATAGAGGAGATAATTCTTGGTCAGAAAGGTATCCCATATGACCAAACCATATAATTCTATTTCATTCAAAAATGACCATATATCAGACATTAAATCAATTTGAGCAAAATGGTAAGGGGAGAATAGATAGGAAAAGACAGTATGTTCTTTTGAAATATCCTCATTTTAAAGAATTAAGTTTTTGAGCCCTAATTATTGGATGTACTTTGAAGAAGTAATGCATATTTATGTGTTACCTTTACATTTCATTTTGTTATGCGTATTCATTCATGAATGTGTAATAAACGATCTTTCGTATCTTTATGATATTGGTAGAGTATCAATTAAAGAACAAAGTCGACACAGTTCGGATCAAGTGTTACAGGTTGCAATATCAGGTTTATTCAGGTAAACCTAAACAAGCAGTCACTAAGTGTGCGAACTCCCTATAGAGTTCGGAACGGGTCAGTAGGCTAAGCAGCCGATATGATCACGGGGTCTCTTCACCAGCGTGGCTCAGAGTAACCGACGAGTACCGTCAGATGCCGGGTATATATAGGCAGCCAGCCTGCGCGCGCACACGCAGACCGGAAGCCTATAGCGACCTCTGTCCATACCCCAAGCCCGGAGTAGGTGTCGCCACCTACCGTCGGACTGAAGGGTTCGGACTGAGCTCGCAACACAGCATCCAACAGCACTCGTCATATAATAACCCCGTATAACCCTAGCCCCTACACTACCCCCTACCAGATAATAACCGGGAGGTAAATAATTAAGGTTATAGTCCGAAAACACTTCGGACTGGCATTATCTTATAAATACCACCTTAGGGGTTTATTAAAGTTATACCTTACAAACAATATGACGTTACTGTTGAACACAAAAAGGTATTAATTACACACATATCTACACATATAGATCGTAATTAACATTACGCCCCATTCCCTAGGATAGATGGAGTTAATCTATACATATAGTATACCCAACACTTGAAAAAGTACAATATCACAGTAAAAAATTTCGTCCCTTCAAGACCCCGAGCTAATTACACTCGTAATGAATAATACTTTATAAGTGATAAACACTATCACTTCTCTTAAGGTTTTTAGAAACATATTAAAGTATTATTACAAAAGATATCATACGTGATTTTATAGCGATGATCCGGATCCTCTGTTGTTGATGATGCATTCCGCCCGGCTTTCAGAACCTACTTCATTCAGCTCCTACTAACCGGAACGAGAAAGTTCATAGCTCATGCTCGGGAGCTTATAGTAGTATATATAAAAAAAAAAAATTCCAAGTCCTGCCTCCAGGCGATCTTCGGACTTATAATTAGGAGCACTCGGTCCTGATATATATAGTTTATAAAAAAAAACATCTCGTATCAGATCCCTGGTGGTAGTGTACTCCTGTCCCGAGCGTTGGGTTTCTCTCCGGATCTCCTCGTCCTCCTCCGTCCGTTCTGCCTGGCAGACTGACCCCTTGCGTAGCCAGCCTGCCGCTTCTTCTCGTCCGGATCCTTGAACACCCTATAAAAGAGTGTTTTTCACATGTAGGGTTGGTATATTTAAAATACCCCCCCTTCTTCTTGATCGGGTCCTAAGATAGGATAATCCTATCCGGACTCCGAGTCGTCTTTAGGACTCGACTGGGCCGCAGCCTCCTCCTCATCAGAGTCTGACTCAGCTTCCGCCAGAGTCAGCTCCTGGAGCCAGAGCTCGATTTGAGCACGAGTCCCATCCCATTCGTGCATCTCGTGCGCGAAACAGTCTCTGAACCTCCGACGTTCGTGGTCCAGTTTTTCCTCGGCGTTCTTGACTGCCAGCTTCTGCTTTTTCCTTTCGGATTTAGCAGCAACTCGCTCAGTCCGAGCATTTTCACGCTCCTCCTGAACCGACTCCATGGCCGCTGCTTTCTGAGTAGCGACTTCACTCCGGTGGAGATGATGCACTGTGTCCAGCGACAACATCGCCACCTCCTGACTTAAGCCAGTAAGCAATCGGTGGAAGTTATCCTGCCACCGATTCATGGCCTCCTGTCCGGCTTCGTAGGACTTGAAGTCGGCGGGAGGAAACGAGGGCGGGCCCCGTAGTCGTAAGACATGGTGCCCCTCCGGAGCCTCCTGAGGGGGATCCGGAGTCTGTGTGGGCTTCGGCTTTTGCTTCACCGAAGCCTTGGTCTTCCCCGTCTGGGTGAGAGTCTGTGACTCTGCTCCCGGAACCAAATCTATATTGGGGAATTCGTCAACGAACGCCCCTCCCGTACTGGAGTTCGGATCCTCCGGGCTTGGCCGAGGTGGCTTGCCCTGGGGGCCCGACTTCCAGTCAGTCTTGCGAGAGGTAAATGCCGGTCCTTGGTACCCCGGATCTGCCTTCTCCATAACGGACTGCCTTTCGTCCGTTTTCTGTTTCTTCGGGTCGGTGGGCTCCGAGGATCCGTCGGATTTTCTCGGAGCTCGCCGCTTCCGCGTACTGGTACGCTGCTGATACTCTTCGAATTCATCGTAGAGTTCGCCCTCCGGTACATGGAGATACGTGCGGTCCGGGTTTACCTTGTAGAATACCCGCACCTTCCCTTTCTCGTTGGTGCCAAAATCCACCTCGAGGTTGTCATTCTTGTCTACCGTGGTCCCGAAATGGGAGTAGACTTCTGCGTGAGCGGCCTGAATTCGTTCCGCTGCGGTCTCCATAGCCAAGCCATGGAACTTGGCAAGGTGTCGAATGATATCTGCTCTGGTGTAGAACAGACCCCCATTCGGACAACCCTTGCTGCCCTTCGAACCCACACTCAGGCAGTCATATCGCATGAGATGACGTACATGAAAGCGGGTAAGATGTCTGGCATACCGAACCTTGGTAGGCCAAGTTCGGGGTTTCTCCAGGGTCTCGTCGATGTCCTGACAAGCTTTGAATGGGCACTTACTAAATGAATGCCATCTAGACATTGCCCATGCCAATTTTGCCTTCTGAAGGAGCGAATGGTATTTAGTGCTACCAGTCCGGACCTTCTCCAGCAATTCGAAGTGGTACAGCTGTACCGACTTGCCTAAAGGATCAGTTTTGATCCATTCTTCGTCGTCGGAGAGACCGTCGGGCCCCACCTCCTCCGGAAGCTTGGATGACCGCTTATCTTTAATACAGTCATTTATACACATGGGTTTAAAGAACTGAAACCCACTAGCGGCATTGGCTCGGAGGGCATTCCGGACCAATAGCTGCAGTTCGTTGTCGGCGATTGTGTTTTTGTCCAATCCCTGCAGAACTACATCCACCTCTTCCGGGGACTGACCCGCGTCCAGAGATGTTAACCGAATGGTCTCTCGTAGGTATTGATGCCTACGATTGGCCTTCTCCATCTTACTAGTGTCAGCAGTTCTAGTAGCAGCTGTGCTCTGTTGGACAATCTCGTCCTCCAGAGTATCATTGAGAATAGACTCGTTAGTCTTTTTCTCCATATTCCGGGCCAGCCTCATGGCTGGCGTCAGATGTCGCCTTTTCTCCTTCCGACTATGCACGACCTTGAATTCTTCCGCGGTTCGCAGGTCGTATTCAAGGGCCGCGAGTAGTTCGGGGCGCCCTTCAGTTTCAGCAACCAAGCGAGCGTTAGCAGCTTGGTCTTTGAAGCCTTCCATTGCAGCCGTTACGTGGGCCGGGAACCAGGTCGGGAACCGGTCGGACAGAATGTCCAGCCCCCGGAAGGTTCTCATCTGGACCAAGTCAAATGACCTGATCTCATCCTTGCTCATCTGTGCGATGATGGCTCCTCGTAGCAGGGATGGGACGTCGGCGTCCTCCTTATCCCATACTTCATGTTGGACTGGGGGGATTACTGGTACCCCCGATCCACCCGGACCACCGCCTGCGGCTTGGTCCAGCTTGCCGACCTCATCAGAAGTATCCATAGTGGATGGCTCCAGACGGGGCTCGGTTTGCTGTTGAGGAGTCTCCACTCGGACGGGGGCTGCTCCTTGAGGAGGCGTCTCCACCCGAACGGGGACTTCTTTTCTTTGCCCCACTGGAGCAGGTAGCTGGAAGGTGATGCCGGACAGCACCTCCTGCACAACTCGGACCGTTTCAGCTGCGGATGATGCATCCATAGCCTCCTCAGTCCTAGTGTCGGATGGGTGAGTTGTCGTTTTCGGACGAGCTCCCCCGTGCCCGGACGTACCAGCCATTGCTGCGGCCGTAGCGGCCACTGCAGAGCTGTTATCCAACCCTCGCGAGAAGGACAACACATCCACGGCTGAAGTCGGAGCAGCGGACGTTCCAACTGCTTTCCCAGCATCCTTCTCCTTGCTAGGGATCGGGATGTTTGACTTAGGAGGGACCGGAGTCTTGACAGCCTGACTGCTGCCGGACGTCTGTCCCTTCTTCTTCAGATCTTTAGCTGATTGCTTCGGATCAGCTTTCTTTTGTTCCTTTGGCTCCTTTGGAGTCGGAGCCTTGGGAGTGACCGTCTTAGAATCTTTGGTTACCGTGGCAGTGGCAACCTTCGGATCCGCTTTCTTAGTACCCTGGGTACTAGACTTCTTCGGATCGGGCTTTTTAGGCTCGTCCTTCCCCAGAGGCTTCTTTCCAACACCTGCGTGTTTGAGAGCCTTGGTACTAACCTTGCCATCGGCCGACCGGGACCGATCTCGGGTTGCACCCTTGCCACCGCGCGTCCTCGGACGTGCAGTGTCGGAGTCGCTGTCGCCTCCCATAGACAGTTTTCTAGTAACTGTCTTCTTGAGGCTCGGCGAAATACTTAGACTGCACATCCGAGAGAGATGTCCAGTCGACTCGGAGGGGTTCGATTCTACTGCACTGTAGGCGATCCCTCGCAACATTCCGGAGTCCTCGCTACCATCGGGTGACGGAGACTTCCGAATCGGTGACACGGCCGGATCCACTCGTAGTTCCGACAGAGTCTGACTGAGCTCATCACCACTGGGGCTCTGAGCGTCCATGTGCTCCTCGGTGGCGGATGCCACCTCGGAGTGACCGGAGAGTTCGGACTGGCGGAGCTGCTGCTCGGCCATCCTCACTTCTGTCAAGTGTCTTACGACGGGAGTTTGACGGGGAAACACTTAGTTCCCCGTCTCCCTCTTTGTCTTAGACGGACCAGGAAAGAGTACTCACAGTTCCTACTCTTTTTATCACTCTTCTACTCTTCTAGTTGCCCAAAAACGCCGACTTCTCCGCTGCTGCCGCACGCACGATTGATCCGGGTGAGCCCCAAAATCAATATGGCGTTCCCTCGCTTTTGTTTTTAAAACAAAGCGCATGCGCAGCGTCTCGCGTGATTGGACGCGATCCCGTTACCCGGTGTGACCCAATTATCGCTTAATCAGGTCACGACCTTTCCCGCCCGCAACTCGGGCTCGGGGGATCACACTGCCACGTAGGCGGCTCGCAAAAGTCAAAATATACTTCGAATAAAGAGTTCATCAGGAGTATTAGTGGATTAATATGGGAAATCGAAGATTACCCCACCGGATTATCCGTCCACCACCCTCCGGGAGCACTCCAATATTCTTTTCTATTCAACTCTGAGCGCCCCTGTTGGTAGCACACATATAACATATAAAACACCACAGGACACCACACTCGTTGTGTAAACAAGCTAGGTTACCGCCCCTCTGGCCACCAGCCTTGGGCTTCGCCGAACGGGTTTCCCGTTCACCTCTCGTAACCTGGCCGAAGGACTCTCGTTCTTAACTAAAATTCCAGCCTTGATTTTAGTTTTCCGGGCCCTTCTTCCTTCGCCTGCCGAGACTTTCTTTTTCACGGTCTTCTGAGGTTTCTTTCGTACCACTCTCTTAGGGGTATCCGCTGACACCCCTTCCAAAGGTACAAATTTCGCCTCCGAAGTTCCCTCTTCCACCTCCGTTTCCGGGGTGAGCTCCCTTCCAGCCCAAGCACGCAACCGAGCCACATGGCTCGTCCGGATGCGCCCTGCTTCGGACTGAATCAACACAGTCGTCTGACTGATACATTTAACCACTGTGTGTGGTCCATCCCAGTTATTCGCCAGCTTGACGTTGCAGAGCGGTTCGTGTAGGCGGATTACTCTATCCCCCACCACGAAACGTCGCAACTTCAATCCGGTGTCATAACCTACCTTCTGCCAATTCGCAGCTTTGAGCAAATGAGCCCTAACTGTTTCGTAGGCAAATTTGAATCTCTCTCGTAGAGATTCTACAAATAGCACCGTACATGGTGCTTCTGGACTGATCCCTACCACCCCGAATACTAAATCCGCCGGCATGATCAAGTCCTCTCCGAACACCAAGAGGTTTGGGGTGCAATTAGTCGAAGTGTGGACCGTATTGTTATACGCATGTACCACAAATTCGCACTGATCATCCCAATCATCCATATGGGAGTTCACTAATGGCTTCAAAACCTGGATCAAGGTCCGATTGAACCGCTCCACCTGCCCGTCGGACTGTGGTCGGTACGGATTGGTCCGAGTTTTGCATATAGCCAACTGATGACACATAGCTGCCCAAAGTTTGGACTCAAATTCTCTCCCTTGATCGCTATGTAACATCAAGGGAGCCCCCAGATGGAGGATCCACCCCTTCACCAGTGCTTCCGCACAAGTAGCAGCAGTGTGATCCTCTAGTGGGTACACTCGGGTGTATTTGGTATAGTAGTCCGAGACTACCATCATACACGTATTACCCTTCGGAGTGGGTTTCACTCCGCTGATAATATCCACGGCTATTCGAGCAAATCTCACCCCGAATAGCTCCTGCTGCAGTGGCAATTTCCCTAGTCCAGGACCAGGCTTGCCTAAACAACATGCCGGACATGTCTCTATCCACCTCAAAAGGTCGCCAGACATTCCGGGCCAGTAATATCTTCGACTCAGCCGTTCCAAAGAGCGTTTCTTTCCGAAATGCCCACTAGTGGAATGGCCGTGGCAGTAGTACAGGATGTCTTTCCTCATGGCAGCAGGGATTACCATTTGTAATACCCTCCGCTTTCCGGGACAAGTCTTCCACCTGCACAACAACGAGTCTCGGACCTCCAGTTCATGGAACTGTGCCAAGAAACGTCGCATTTCACGGTTTTCCAGCGATATTTCGGGTCTCACTGGACAGACCCCAGTAGGGACAAGCTCCCTCAGTCGTGCTATGGTAGGATCGGCCATCTGGTACGTCCTTATAGTGTCGGTGGACCAATCCAACAGGTTTTGCAACAACCCATCATAAGGCAAACGCACACTCGCTACCACAGCATTGTGAGCACCACAATCCCCACATTCCGGACGCACACAACGGCGTACCGGACGTCTACTTAGGCAGTCAGCATTAATATGCTTCGTGCCCGCTCGGTGCTGGATATGAGAGTTCTCCAGTCCGAACTCGCTGAGGTGATTCAACCATCGACCAATCATTCCCTCCGCATCCTTAAAATTAAGGAGCCACCTGAGGGCCGAATGATCGGTACGAAGTGTGAAATTCCCTCCATATAAGAAGTGCCGAAACTTCTTCGTGTATACCACCACCGCGAGCAACTCTCGCTTGGTAGTACAGTAATTTCTCTGTGCCTTGTTCATACTGTTACTAGCGAACGCCAACGGGACCTCTACTCCGTCCTGGATTTGGGACAATGCGGCCCCGATGCTCTCATTGCTCGCATCAGTGTCAAGGATGAAATGCCCCTTCTCCGTAGGGTATCTCAGCACCGGGGTGGTCCGGAATAACGCCTTAATCTCTTTGAAGGCTGCATTCTGTTCCATCCCCCATGGGAAGGGTTCTTTTTTCCTCCCCGGAGTCCAATGGCTCAACCGCTGAAGCGGCTGAGACACCCTCGAGAACCCGGGGATGAAGTCCCTGTAATAGGAACAGAACCCTAAAAAGGATCTGATATCCTTTGGTCCTTTTGGAACTTCCCAAGTCTCCACAGTCTCCAGTTTAGCCGGATCAGCCTGCACACCCTCGGTGGAGATGATCCGGCCCAAATAGACCATGGACTTCCGAAAAAGTTCACACTTCTTTGGCTTTAATGTCAAGCCATTGGACCGAATTCGTTCCAACACCTCTCCGAGGTTCAACGCACACTCCTCAAACGTCTTGCCGAAGACAATGACATCATCCAAGTATACCAAGCACTTGCGCCACAATAGATCACTCAACAGAGTTTCCATCATAGCCTCAAATGTGGCCGGGGCGTTGCATAACCCGAAAGGCATCAGTTCAAACTGATACAGCCCAATGTGACTCGTAAAAGCCGTCTTCTCTTTATCCTCCTCCTTCATCCCGATCTGCCAATACCCGGACTGCAGATCAAGGGTGCAGAACCATTGGTTCCCACCCAGCGAGTCCAGAGTCTCATCAATTCGGGGGAGAGGATATGCATTTTTCTTGGTTACTCCATTCAGGCGTCTATAATCGATACAAAATCGGATAGACCCATCCTTTTTAGTAACCATCTGAACCGGACTGGACCAGGGACTAGTGCTAGGCACTATCACCTTCTGTTCCAGCATGGTTTTCACTTGTTCTTCAACAACAGCTTTCTTACCCAACGGCAAACGTCGGTAAGGCATTTTGAAAGGCTGTGCATCTCCAGTATTGATAGAATGCAACACTTTGTCGGTTCGGCCTAACGGCTCCCCCTCCACCTGCCATGCATCCTGATACTTCACTACCAGCCTCCTTAGAGAGTCGAGATCCATCCGATCCGTCAGATCCGTTTCGGATATCATTTTCTCGAGTCCCTCACTCAAAGGGGTCGGAGAAGGGTCACCCTTCATGCTCACCTGTCCAGCGGACACTACGGCCTCACTGGTGAACACCTTCCCCAACACTGTATCTTTCCTAAGATACTGCGGTTCCAACCCGGGGTTAGAAACCGGCACCACGGTCCAAGCACCATCCCCCACAAGGGTATCCATGCCTGTCAAACCGATGCTTCCCAACATGGCCACATCCGGTTCCACAACTGCTTCTTCCTCTCTCCTAAGCCCCTTGCTTCGGACCAGCACGTCACACGTCTGTCCGGGAGGAATCTTAACAGTTTGGACCACCGTTGCCACTGTCGATACTTGTCGGAGCACACATTGCTCCACCGCACGGTACGGGTGCTCTATTCGGAGTACCCCTGTACCAGGATTCAGGACCGCGTCATACAACGCCGAAAAATCCAACCCCAGTATACCGTCGTCTGCAATATCCGCAATGGTGGGAGAAGCCACATACTCCTTCCCTCCAATTCGGACAGGTATGAACGCGCGCCCATACGTCTGCATACTCGACCCATCGGCCGAACAGGCGTTTACCCTCGTTTTGAAGTTATCACGACTGTCCGGCATAAGAGCATAGAATTTGGAGGAGATAAAGGAGTGGCTAGCTCCCGTATCTACTAAAAATTCGCCCGCCCTACCGGCCACAGTAACAGACACATACCACCGCCTCCCCCCCAGCGGAGACGGGTTTACAGTGAAGCGTTTGAAATCCTTCGGAGCAGCCAGATCAAGGCCATGTTTCTTCAAATGGTCGAAACATGGATGATCTGGGGAAAGCTGGGTACTCCCTACCCACACGGTGTCTGTGACAGCCGCAACTTCCTCGTTCCTATCCGTAATGGGCCTCCCTGCCTCATTGCCGGGCAACTGATGGACTGGAATGTTAATCAGGCCGGCATCCGAGCTCCTGAAGCTCGAAGCCACCCCTGATTCCCTTCCTGTCTTCTGAATTTCACTAGGCTCTACCTCTCTGGTATGTTGGCGTACTTCATCTGCAGGGGTTGTCCGCTCGCCTTTTCGGACTACCCCCTCTAGTTTCCCTCCTTTCCGGGAACTTTCGGACTCGGAGCTGTACACTCCGCAGCAAAGTGACCGATCTCTAAGCACCTATAGCACTTAGCGGTCCTCCGATTGATCTTCCTTCTGTTAGGCTGGGTAGCCCCCTGAATGGAAGTCGTCATCTTCTCAAACAGCGATGTGAAAAACGCTGCGTCCATCATCGGAACCTTCGGATCCGATGACTCCCTTTTTGGAGGGGGGTTCCCACCCCCTTCCGGCTTCTTATTCTTCCACGGCGGTTTAGAGGAATTCCCATTCCTCTTGAACTGAGCCGCTGAAGCTATAGCCCCCTCCTCATCACTGCCCGAACCATCAGACTGTTCCGGAGAACATTCTATAATGGCCGAGGCCCGGGTAGGCATCCGGTCCCCTAACAGTGACTTTTTGAGAGCATGTATGTCGATGGCCTTAAAAAGGTCATCTAGTGACGTATCTGCTCTCCACGTGTCATACACCGTTTGTTGTATGTCAGGATCTCTCAGTCCGGCAACGAACTGAGAGAACAATTCCTTAGAAAATAAGGCATCGTGGATTCCTGAAGCAGGGTGTACCTTCTTCAGGAGTCTCATCAATGCAAGTCCGAAGACCCTCGGAGCTTCGTTCTTGCCTTGCACGCGCTTCTTAAAAGCGACCATCGGATCAATCCGAGCGGAATCTCCGTATAGGATGGTTCCGATTTCTACGAGCTGTTTGAAAGTACCGCGAGGTCCGCAATCCTCCTTCCACTGCTCAACGGCCATGAGACCATCTCCCATGCGTAATCCCTTACACACGTACGGGATTGCATCCTGTTGGTCCCACCCACTGAGGTTTATATCCTCAACGGTGGCTCCCAACCAATCTTCCCACGAATTCTTCTGCCAGTAGGGAAATGGCTCGCTGGCTATGCGTCTAGCAGCGTTGGACGAACCTCTAATTTTAGAGGTTATCGCCAGACATTTAGAAATGGATGCTGTCGCGTCCTTCTCCGCACCGACATTGTGCAATCCGATCCCCGCTATGGCGGGATTCGTATCGTACAATTCTTGCAATTCTGTACTCAGCATTGTTCGTCTCGGAGCCTTCTTCGGGCTCTTCGTACCAGGAGTCGCCCCTGGAGTAGCGCCCATAGCTGGTATGCTACTCTGTCTGTCCAGAAAAGCCTGGTAGGTCCCATACGACACTAAGTCCGTAGTGGGGTCCACGCCTTGTCCGAACCACCAGTTCTTCTCCTGATCAGTCATGTACTGACACTGCTGGGCCAGAGCAAGCGCTCGTTGATGCTCTGCCTTCTCCTTTGCCAATTCCTTGACCTGCTTCTCAACCTCCTCCTCTTGCTGAGCTTTCTCCAATTTAGCTTTAGCAGCTTCTCCGGCGGCTCGGAGCCCTTCCTTTCGAGCCCTCAGAACCGCCGCTTCCTGCTCCGCTAACTCCTCTGCGAGGGCCGCGTTCTCCTTCATTCGTTTCTGCTGCTGCTCCAAGGCAGCCTGCTGTTTGCGATACACGTCTCGCCTTTCTATTTCCAAGTTTTTCTGTTCCTGGAACAATATGGTTGCTTGGCACTCTCGCCATTGCAACAAACTTGAAGGAGTCAGATCGGTTTTCGCCGCCTTATCCTGCTCGGCCGCTTTCTTCAAGCGTTCCGCGTCGAGTTCTTGCTCGTCCACTTTCAACTGTGATCGTGGACTCAGAACCAACTCGGACAATCGTCTTCCCCTACCGACTGAGGCTAGACCGGTCGGGGCTGCGAAGACCTGTTTTGGTATCGGACGGATACCACCGATCCCCACCCTCGGTGAGTAATCACTCGCCCTGCCTCTGCCCCTGGATCGTCCCACTCCGAGGGGTCGTCCGAAGGGTCGTCCTGGTGTTGAGGTTGACAAGGCAGGTTCCATGGTTACCCCACGTCCCATAGGCTGATTGGGAGTGTCGGTAAAACTCATGTAATGGAGGCCTTCCGGACTACCATTGTTCGCAGATGCGAAAGAGGTACTGTTGTCCTTTATACTCTCTCGTGTTTCTGATAAAAACTGCTGCAAAGCAGTTCTTTTCGCTTTCAGAATGTCACACTCTGTCAATAGACTTCGGCGGACCTCCTGTAAGTCCTCTGTGTCCCGAACAATGGCTGATCGGGCCCCTTCTGCCTCATGCATTACAGCATCTCGGGCTTTGCAAATATGGTTCAGCTCCGTGTTTGCCTGGACAAACTCGGACTGGATCACTCGTAGGTCCGCCTCTTTCTGATCGTATTCCGACCGGACTCTGCTGAGAGATTGTACCAATTTCTCATTCTCCTCCAACAAGGTAGACAGCCTTGCGTCCTTTTCCTTGATTTTGGAAGCTCGGTGTGTGACTGCACCCTCCAATGCAATCAGACTGCTTTTCCATTCATTGGATTGCTTCTGAATGGTTAACAATTCCATTTGAGCCATCTGTACACGTTCCTGTACTCGGGCCTCTCTCATGTCGTCAAAACGACGCTCCTGCAAGAGGGTATACCTCCTCGGAGTCGGCGCGGCTGAGCTTGACCCACCCACATTGAACAAGGACAAGTTCACTTCTTCTAATGAGCGGCTCATTATGGTAGGACCCCTGGGTCCTCGTGCTGCGTCTGTTCCGGATGGAACATTCGCCCTGCTGTGGGTATCTGCCTCATAACTGGCATCTAACCCTTCCGGTGACAAGGCTGCTGCCTCATCCGGGGACCTCGCTGCTCCGTCCAGAGCCCGAGGTCTGTGCTACTGCACAGGCTAACCTGCGTTTCACTCAGAACTGGTCACGGCACCAGTGTAATAAACGATCTTTCGTATCTTTATGATATTGGTAGAGTATCAATTAAAGAACAAAGTCGACACAGTTCGGATCAAGTGTTACAGGTTGCAATATCAGGTTTATTCAGGTAAACCTAAACAAGCAGTCACTAAGTGTGCGAACTCCCTATAGAGTTCGGAACGGGTCAGTAGGCTAAGCAGCCGATATGATCACGGGGTCTCTTCACCAGCGTGGCTCAGAGTAACCGACGAGTACCGTCAGATGCCGGGTATATATAGGCAGCCAGCCTGCGCGCGCACACGCAGACCGGAAGCCTATAGCGACCTCTGTCCATACCCCAAGCCCGGAGTAGGTGTCGCCACCTACCGTCGGACTGAAGGGTTCGGACTGAGCTCGCAACACAGCATCCAACAGCACTCGTCATATAATAACCCCGTATAACCCTAGCCCCTACAAATGATATTTCAAAATACAACAATCAAAAAAGTACATGTGATTCTTATGGCAATAAATAAATAGACAGAACTGCACGCTAATGTGACTGAGTCCATGGTTATTGCACTCGTGGTGCTAGGGCCGAGTGCAATACGGCCCTAGCACCACGAGTGCAATAACCATGGACGAGGGCACTTTTAAGTGACGCTCTGTGTTTATTTCAAGGTTTATCTATCTAAAATATATATGCAGTCCGTATTTGTTTACTTCCACTGCATTTGTTTACTTCCACGGCATTTGTTTACTTCCGTGGTGCCGCCATTTTGAATTCCGCGCTGGTCACGTGACCCTCAATAGCCTAGCAACTCCATGGCGACCCCATGGCGACCCATGGCGACCCATGGCGACCCATGGCGACCCATGGCGACCCATGGCGACCCATGGCGACCCCTGGGAGCGTGCAATACGGGCAAAGCATGCAATATGTCCGAGGGTTATTGCACGCTTGACTTGCATACGGCCCTCCCATTGCTTTAACCTTGACAGTCCGTATTCACCATGAAATAAATCCAAATACTTACTTTTACAGTTGTCAGTGTTGTTCCATGTGCCCCACTTTGTACATTCTGCTGTATACATGTCAGTGCCGTCATCTAGGATGTATCCTGTGTCACACGTGACAGTCAGCAGGTCTAGGTGTAGGTACAGTCCAGAAGGATACGTAGCATTGTCAATGGCTGGATCTGGACAGGGAACCTCTGTAATGTATTTTTAAGGTCATGTCAGATTCTCTTCCTTCTCTCAGTTCATGAACTATTCTTATACCATGTGCACAATAGCATTATGGAAATCTTTTTCTTTTTTGGCGTGTTCTTGGCCTCTTTAGCTACTCTTTTCTATTTTCCGCCAATGTCCTGTCCATTTCCTACCTACCCCTGTCTACCTGCCTTTCCCTCCTTGTACCTATCAACATTCCCCTTATCCATCTTGCTTTCCCTATTTTCATCTTCTACACATTGTATTCAATGGGGTGCATTGAATACGGTGCTTCCAGTACTGAAGCATCATAGATCTGTTTTCAAAAAAAAAATTACAAAGAAATGGTTTTACTGAAAAATAACTTTTAAAAAAGTGACTTTTTGGTATAAAAACTGTTCTTGAGTAAATTTCAGTCTTGAGTATAACTAATGAAATGTCCAAGAGATTAGAACCAAAAATACCCTTTCTAGAATAATGGGATGGTTTCCATGGCAGTCAAAAAGTGCTATAGGTGCCAATTTTTGATAGAAAACATTCCATTTGTATTCCAAATATATAACAATAGAGATAGAATCATCTAAAGAACATCATCATAGCCTACAACAAAAAGTACCATGGGGCATAATCTGTCACTATTTTGCCATCCTCAGGCCACCTGGTGGTCAAAACTAGAACTAAAAATCCCAGGCCCCCGAAGGTAGGTTGACCTCCACCTGCCCACAAATATTTCAATATTTCACAACTTTCCATATTTCATATATATGTTTGTCTTTACCAAAGAGGACTTAAAATGTAAAGTTACTGCAGAATTCCTATTAACTGCCGTAGAATGCTGAACAAAGTCTTAGACAAATACATACCATATATAAAATACTCGATTTTCTTGAAATGCTATATGTATACATGTATGATAACAGTTACCAGTGCTGTATACCAACTGAATGCACGTTTGTACCACAGTATGGATGGCAGCCAGAATGGGCTTTTCATGTAGAATAATAGCTTCATGTTGCTTTCAATGCTCTCATACAGTTCAGCAGGTCTGAATACTCAGCAGGAAACTCACATATCACATATCGGCTACACCCTGTCTTCTCCTGCTCCCCACTACATAATGATACCTACCTTCTAGTCTATTCCCCTTATTTACACTGATTTTGCTCAAATTTGTCCAATATATGAGTAATTTCACAAATAAATTGATGCACTAGTTTATCCCCCGATTGAAAATGTAATAAAAAAAACACGGTTGGGCCACATTGGATCCCTTATTGACAAATCACTAGACCCATAGGGTAGATTCACCTAAAGACAGACAAACACCTTAAGTAAAAAAAAATCACAATAAATAATAGGTTCTATGCTTTATTTGAGATTATCATAGTAAAATTTAATTGTTATTCTTATCAATAAATGAAATGACATGCATGCAAATCAATAGGATCTGTTAAATATTCATGCACTGGAGTAGGCCTGTTTCATGGTTAGGATTTTCATGGATCTGACTCAGGCCATGGGCACATCCATGATCGGGGTTTAGAAGTTCAATGGGGTAACACCAAGTGGACATCCATAGACTCAGCACTGACTGAAATTCTGACTAGAAAGGACCTCTTCTTGACATGCAGTTCTACATATATGTAGAACTGCAGGTTCTTTCATTTACCGCCTGACTAAAAATGGGGGTTCCCTATACATAGATATATATGCCCCAGTGGCCATCTCATGCACCTACCAGCTGGAGAAGAATTGACAGTAGTGATGTTTAAAGTGACATGGTCCGATGATTAGGGCTCAAAAATCAATTTTGTTAAAAATGAACAAGAATGTCCATTATGGTCACACTACATGTCCTACCTATTTTATTTAACACTATTCCCCATAAGTCAGCTTAGAATTCAGTCAATCTTCAGTTTTATGCCCAATTTAATACTTTTGGAGTGCACGCTTTATTTCCACCATTGAAAAAACACTGTAAAATACTGTACCAGGGCCACGTTTGGCCATCTAAATGGGATCCTATTGTTCATAGATAACATTGTTTTGTTTGTTATCCTCCTAATAGGACAGTGTGCTAACATTTGGAACATATTTAAGTAGGATTTAAAATTTGGAAAAAATCGGACCATATCACTTTAATTGGCCTACCTTGGCAGTCCTCTGCACCCCTCCACCTCTCACACTGATAGGTCAGGTTCCTGACCGGAGTCAGGTCAGGGAACAGGAACCCCCGTCTGCAGGTCACCCTGAACGTGGGCACCCCCCCGGACGTCCTCAACACCTCACCTAACGTAGCGTTCGCTACCTGCGGGCTGCCAGAGTAGCACCCCACCAGAGCTGCAAAGGTTATATAGAAGGGGTTAAATGTAGATGTAGATATATGTACAGTAGAGTAAAAGGTGTAGACTATTCTACACCCTCAGCAGGTCCGGGAAATGAAGGGAAACCCTCCCCAGAGCCATTATTTACACCAGTGTTAATTTTCACAACGCAGGTAGGTGTGAAAACACTGCAGGGCTAGATAATGGCTCACTGCCTACTGGGTGAAGTGGAGGAACACAGAGGGATAGTCTATAGAAATAGCTTATTTATATGCGATTTCATGGCAATCCCATGTATGATTCACTATTCCCCATGTAGGATTCAAGAGCATACACTAATCTATCTTATGGGATAAATACATTTAACAGCAAATTGATAGAAAATTCAGCAAATGGGTTATAAGAAAATCGTTGCTAATTTAAGCCCTGTAGTGTTTATGCTACGAGCAAAACCGTTGCTAATTTTAGCCCTGCAGTGTTTTCACACCTACTTGCGTTGTGAAAATTAACACTGGTATAAATAACGGCTCTGGGGAGGATTTTCCTCCATTTCCCGGACCTGCTCAGTAAGTAATGATAAGTTAGTACAAAGGTGCAATGATGACCAGGACACTACCCTTTGTTCAAAGTTAACGGAATGTCTCCATTTTCAGAGGGCAGTCTAAATCATATAGAGCTGGAAAATGGAAAAAGAAAAAGGGGGTGCCTAACTACTTTTTGCATACAGAATTTTGAAAAATTAAAGTGTTTTTATTTTTATCTTAAATGGGGAAAAAAGTAAAACTTCCATGATTTCTTTTCATATCAACTACATGTATAATGCATAGAAATGTATAAACACTTCACATGTGAAGTGCCTATATGTTCCAATTTACTGCAGTTGTAGACCATTGCATTGTGGCTAAAGATATGATTGTTCAGGAAAGAGTAGGAATAAGTTCTCATTATTTCGTAGCCTTATTAACATAAACTTTCTCAGAATATAATTCAGATCATTTGCTTACAGATGAAATGAATTTTGTCAGGGCATTCCACGCATATTTTTAGATTATTTGGCCTTTGAAGTTAAAAATATCGCAGAATCGGTCTAAAATTTAAATTTGGAACTAAAAATAAAGTGCTCAATGGCTAGAATCAGGGTTTTGAAATATTTACAATGCAAACCCTTGGTTATTTTAAGTAACTTAAATCTATATCATTCTAGATAATGTTTTATAGGTAAATAGTTTCAATGTTCTAACTTAAAAATAAAAATAGCAAATAACATTGGTAATGTAGTTGGTCTAGTACTACTAGTGTGAACGCATGAGAACAAAAACCAGACAAGGTAAAATTAGACTTTAATATACGGCGACTTTATCAAATAGGAAATGCTCAGGTATTATTAACACTCAGTCATACAGTGATCAAAACTGGATCTCAAATAATACAGTGGGGCAACCCTACAGCATAGAGTTAGCCAAGAGTGCAGGGTGGTCTTGCCTCAACAGTCCCAAAACCTGACTGCCTTCACTGGGGAAGGAGTCTACCTTATATACAGGCCTGTGGGGGTCACCTGACCACACCAGTAGAGCCATGTGGTGTGTATTTGATTACATAACATGTTATGAAAGCTTCTCCGAGAAGGTACCGTAGGTACCATTGGTACTCTCGATACCACCCGTTGGTACCGTCAGTACTGTAACCGTCGGTACCGTCGGTACACATAGAATAGATATACAAATAACATAGCAGACGCAGCTGACTTTTTCAGCAACAAATATATCAAATATTCAAGATAAAATAAAACGCTCAATTTTGCTGGAAATCTCCCACTTTTTAACATAGATTGGTCTGCATGTAAATGTATGATGATGATACATTTAAGCTATATGTGCAGATACCTGCGCAGTGTGTCCATATCCAAGAGGTAGCTCTCGACCTTAAGGCCTCAGTTTACCCCATCCCACCAGCCATAGTCTTGTGACCTAGCAGGAAATTCGAAATTCCCATTTCGGAAATAAATACACAAGTTGAGTGAACACTGTATGATTAATTTTACTAAGCATACATGTGCTTACTTTTACTTTTATTCTACATTGTCCAGAAACCCTCCCATTGACTACTGTTAAATGTCCGACATTCAACCTGGACTTCAACATCAGTCCACTCCATTGGAAATACCATCTTGCATGTGGCAATAACACCAGCCACCCTTAATTTGTATAAAATTAAAACTAATATCTGTCCTGTTACACTAAGTCATGGCTTTAAGCCTCCTTTTCTATTGCTATCATTATGTTATTTATGTATGTATACTTATAAGTATATAGTATTTAATACAGAGAACACTGCTTTGAATGGAATAAGGAGAATCACAGGTCATTGATCTAGCAATTTTTCAGTATTAATAAAAGATATTAAAATACAATACCAATGCCATATTGACATAGGATGTCTGATGATAAGGCTTGATTATCTCATGATATTCACTGTGTACATAGGAGTCACTTTACTAGTCACTTAATACAGTGTACTTACTATTAAAAATCCACCTTGGTTTCTGTGCTGATGGCTTGCAGTAATTCTTCTTCAAGTCTCTCAGAGTTATTAGATCCTTGATGGAGAAGCATGATGCACATGACATCATATAAATCAGAACCAGGAATGTTTTAATGGTGGTCATCCTGTTGTTACGGCTCCCGCCTTCGGTGTGGTACCCCTTCGTCAAGATGTTTGATTTAAGCAGAGGTTATATCAATTGTATGTGAGCTCACTATAGACTAAAGACTGAAGGCAACCAGGCACTAAGCATTCCTTTGGTTAGGGACTATATAGTAACTGCACCATCTTGAATGTATGTGCACATTTTACTTACATAGACAAATGCCAATGCCATTTGATGCTGTCTCTTATGTATTTCACAAGTTGGGATTGGAACAGTTTCCCAAAAAGCCTCAGGGTGAGTGGGGTGCGCCCGGGCCCCCACGTGTGAAATACATCAGAGTAGTACCAATGTAATTGGCTTTTTTGATTTTTTTTATATGAAGCCACTTAATGCAGGAAAAATAACTTTCCTATGCCATTGAATACGACTACATTGTATTCAATGGGGGGCATTCAATGGGGGGGGGGGGGCATTCAATACAGCTCTTCTAGGTCTTAAGCATAGTAAATTTTGTAGCTCAAAAAAATGAAAACATATATCACTTATCCCAGCACCTGTCCCTGTCCCATCATCAGTCCCGTCATCTGTCCCACCATCTGTCCCATCCCCTGTCCCATTACCAATACCATCACCTGTCCTATCACTCATTCAATAACCAGTCACATCTTAAGTCACTTTACAAATGCCATCACCTATCCCTATCCCACAACCTGTTCTATTCCCTGTCCCATGATCTGTCCTATCACTTATCTCATCACCTGGCCCATCCCCTGTCCCATCACCAATACCATCACCTGTCCTATCACTTATTCAATCACCTGTCACACCCCAAGTCACTCTACAAATGCCATCACCTGTCCATATCCCACAACCTGTTCCATCCCCTGTCCCATGATCTGTCCTATCACTTATCTCATGACCTGGCCCATCCCCTGTCCCATCACCAATACCATCACCTGTCCTATCACTCATTCAATCACCTGTCACATCCCCAATCACTTAACAAATGTCATCACCTGTCCCTATCCCACAACCTGTTCCATCCCCTGTCCCATGATCTGTCCTATCACCTGTCCCATCACCTGGCCCATCCCCTGTCCCATCACCAATACCATCACCTGTCCTATCACTCATTCAATCACCTGTCACATCCCAAGTCACTTTACAAATGCCATCACCTGTCCATATCCCACAACCTGTTCCATCCCCTGTCCCATGATCTGTCCTATCACTTATCTCATCACCTGGCCCATCCCCTGTCCCATCACCAATACCATCACCTGTCCTATCACTTATTCAATCACCTGTCACATCCCAAGTCACTCTACAAATGCCATCACCTGTCCATATCCCACAACCTGTTCCATCCCCTGTCCCATTATCTGTCCTATGACCTGTCCTATCACCTGTCACATCCCCTGTCCCATCACCTGTCCCATCCCCTGTCCCATCCCCTGTCCTATCACCTGTCACTGTCCTATCCCCTGTCCCATCCCCTGTCCTATCACCTTTCCCCTAACCCGGGACACGTTTGTAGCAGCTGCTACCATGACCCTGTCCTATCTGTGTTAGTAGTTCTGCACGATTCAGCAGTAGGCATATAGGTGTCTCTCTATACCAACAGCAGACATTACTTCCACACACATACTCCTTAAGAATCGGCAACCAGTTACTCATCTGGCTGCATTTAGGCATGTGACATAGGGTCTGTCCCAATTATCAGACACATTAGGTATCACAGGGTAGACTAGGACCATGTCAGAGTAAGACCTATATTATAAAAGTATGAGATATATTCTAATGTCTGATGATGAACTTGTTTAAATAGAAATCAATATTGATATTCTCACCACATCATTCTGAAAACCCTCCAGTATTATACATTATTATACATGTATGTACATCCTATAAAAGATGAAGTGTCTTTATACAAGAAATAAACCGTATAAGTAGATCTTTTCGCATAAACGAATTTTTGCGAATTTGTAAAGTGCTATTTTGCTGTATTTTAGTTTAAATTCGCGAACCTTAGACTACTGTAATTGGATACCTTTATTGAATAACTATTCATGCTGTACAGATTTTCACAAATTTGACATATCTGTGAAATTAGTGAGAATATATATTGTGCAAATAAAGTACTTTCCAGTAGTCAGCATGTATAGATGGGTGAGGGACTGGGTGTATGACCCAGATGTACAGTCATGTGGACATCACCCTGCCTTATACTCACACAGGGGCTGCCAAAGTTACAGCTGCAGCTAGTATAAGGATCTGCTCACCAAGGTGTGTGGACATCCATACCCTGCCTGCAGCTAGTATAGGGACCCCCTCACCAAGGTGTGTGGACATCCATACCCTGCCTGCAGCTAGTATAGGGACCCCCTCACCAAGGTGTGTGGACATCCATACCCTGCCTGCAGCTAGTATAGGGACCTCCTCACCAAGGTGCGTGAACATCCATACCCTGCCTGCAGCTAGTATAGGGACCCCCTCACCAAGGTGTGTGGACATCCATACCCTGCCTGCAGCTAGTATAGGGACCCCCTCACCAAGGTGTGTGGACATCCATACCCTGCCTGCAGCTAGTATAGAGACCCCCTCACCAAGGTGTGTGGACATCCAAACCCTCCTTGCAGCTGCAGCTAGTATAAAGACCCCCTCACCAAGGTGCGTGGACATTCATACCCTGCCTGGTGCTGCAGCTAGTACAAGGATTCGCTCACCAAGGTGTGTGGACATCCATACCCTGCCTGCAGTTAGTATATGGACGCCCTCACCAAGGTGTGTGAACATCCATACCCTGCCTGCAGCAAGTATAGGGATCCCCTCACCAAGGTGTGTGGACATCCATACGCTGCCTGCAGCTAGTATATGGACGCCCTCACCAAGGTGTGTGAACATCCATACCCTGCCTGCAGCTAGTATAGGGATCCCCTCACCAAGGTGTGTGGACATCCGTACCCTGCCTGCAGCTAGTATATGGACGCCCTCACCAAGGTGTGTGAACATCCATACCGTGCCTGCAGTTAGTATAGGCACCCCCTCACCAAGGTGTGTGGACATCCATACCGTGCCTGCAGTTAGTATAGGCACCCCCTCACCAAGGTGTGTGGACATCCATACCCTGCCTGCAGCTAGTATAGGGACCCCCTCACCAAGGTGTGTGGACATCCATACCCTGCCTGCAGCTAGTATAGGGATCCCCTCACCAAGGTGTGTGGACATCCATACCCTGCCTGCAGCTAGTATAGGGATCCCCTCACCAAGGTGTGTGGACATCCGTACCCTGCCTGCAGCTAGTATAGGGACCCCCTCACCAAGGTGTGTGGACATCCATACCCTGCCTGATTAAACAGCTAGTATAGGGACCCCCTCACCAAGGTGGGTGGACATCCATACCCTGCCTGCAGCTAGTATAGGGACCCCCTCACCAAGGTGTGTGGACATCCATACCCTGCCTGATTAAACCGCTAGTATAGGGATCCCCTCACCAAGGTGTGTGGACATCCATACCCTGCCTGCAGCTAGTATATGGACGCCCTCACCAAGGTGCGTGGACATCCATACCCTGCCTGCAGTTAGTATAGGCACCCCCTCACCAAGGTGCGTGGACATCCATACCCTGCCTGCAGTTAGTATAGGCACCCCCTCACCAAGGTGTGTGGACATCCATACCCTGCCTGCAGCTAGTATAGGGACCCCCTCACCAAGGTGTGTGGACATCCATACCCTGCCTAGTATAGGGACCCCCTCACCAAGGTGTGTGGACATCCATACCCTGCCTGCAGCTAGTATAGGGACCCCCTCACCAAGGTGGGTGGACATCCATACCCTGCCTGCAGCTAGAATAGGGACCCCCTCACCAAGGTGTGTGGACATCCATACCCTGCCTGCAGCTAGTATAGGGACCCCCTCACCAAGGTGTGTGGACATCTGTACGCTGCCTGCAGCTAGTATAGGGACCCCCTCACCAAGGTGTGTGGACATTCATACCCTGCCTGATTAAACAGCTAGTATAGGGACCCCTCACCAAGGTGTGTGGACATCCATACCCTGCCTAGTATAGGGACCCCCTCACCAAGGTCTGTTGACATCTATACCCTGCCTGCAGCTAGTAAAGGGACCCCCTCACCAAGGTGTGTGCACATCCGTACCCTGCCTGGTGCTGCAGCTAGTATAGGGACCCCCTCACCAAGGTGTGTGGACATCCATACCCTGCCTGCAGCTAGTATAGGGACCCCCTCACCAAGGTGTGTGGACATCCATACCCTGCCTGCAGCTAGTATAGGGACCCCCTCACCAAGGTGCGTGGACATCCATACCCTGCCTGCAGCTAGTATAGGGACCCCCTCACCAAGGTGTGTTGACATCTATACCCTGCCTGCAGCTAGTATAGGGACCCCCTCACCAAGGTGTGTTGACATCTATACCCTGCCTGCAGCTAGTATAGGGACCCCCTCACCAAGGTGTGTGGACATCCTTACCCTGCCTGGTGCTGCAGCTAGTATAGGGACCCCCTCACCAAGGTGTGTGGACATCCATACCCTGCCTGCAGCTAGTATAGGGAGCCCCTCACCAAGGTGTGTGGACATCCATACCCTGCCTGCAGCTAGTATAGGGACCCCCTCACCAAGGTGTGTGGACATCCATACCCTGCCTGCAGCTAGTATAGGGACCCCCTCACCAAGGTGTGTGGACATCCATTCCCTGCCTGCAGCTAGTATAGGGACCCCCTCACCAAGGTGTGTGGACATCCATACCCTGCCTGCAGCTAGTATAGAGACCCCCTCACCAAGGTGTGTGGACATCCATACCCTGCCTGGTGCTGCAGCTAGTATAAAGACCCCCTCACCAAGGTGCGTGGACATTCATACCCTGCCTGGTGCTAGTATAGGGACCCCCTCACCAAGGTGGGTGGACATCCATACCCTGCCTGCAGCTAGTATAGGGACCCCCTCACCAAGGTGTGTGGACATCCATACCCTGCCTGGTGCTGCAGCTAGTATAAAGACCCCCTCACCAAGGTGTGTGGACATCCATACCCTGCCTGCAGCTAGTATAAAGACCCCCTCACCAAGGTGTGTGGACATCCATACCCTGCCTGCAGCTAGTATAGGGACCCCCTCACCAAGGTGTGTGGACATCCATACCCTGCCTGGTGCTAGTATAGGGACCCCCTCACCAAGGTGTGTGGACATCCATACAGCAGCATTGTGATGTCCTACCTTTACTTCCATGCTCTACCTTGAACTGCTCTAGCTGCTTTAGTCCATCCTGCCTCCCTATATACTGTAAAAGTATTGCGCTGTACATTTTTCCGTGATTTTCGTAGAAATGTAATTCAGCGCAATCAGTACAAAGCAAATATCTATCCAGTATAGTTATAATACTACCATATTCCAAAATGTGTGAATTTAAATATCCACAAAATTGTACTTCATGGGCAAAATCGTGAAAATAGATATGCGCAAAAATATATATGTTTATAGTATTCTGCTTTGCCTTTCCCCAGGTACTCGCACTGTACCACGCCTTGCCTTGATCTGTCTTCTTATTTAGGTAATGTATGAAAAATACATATTACATCTCATTATGAAGTCTTTTAATGAGGCGCAGCCAAAGAAGAAGTCATCTGTTATGATACATAATAACAGGTTGTCATTACTTACAGAGGCCTAGAATGGCCAATATAAAGTTTCATGTTTGAACAAAGTCGGAATGTATATTTCAACAGTGGTTTAGATTTGGAATAAGATGGGGCCCAGAAGAGACAGTATCAGGTTTGCAAAAAATATTTTGATTTCAAATATTGGTGGTGTCTGTCCATGGACATGTAGAACAGCATGTGGCAGGTTTAATTTAGCACAGGGAATGGTACAGTAGCTTCACAGGGAGAGGAGGACAGGAGTGAAATAGCCCAGCAGATTGTGGCACTGATTGTGCCTTTAACAATTAAAGCATGAAACTAGGCACAGTGGTCGAAGTGACGCCCCAGCAGTACCTCTTCATTGGCTTGTGATCCGGTGACAACGGGGTCGAAATATAGAACACCGAGCGCCCCCATCAGCGCCTCTTCCCCTGCGTCCGCTGCTGGTAAGGACTATTCACCATCTTGGATTTCGGTCGGTTACACCCCCAAGGGGTAAATTAAAAAGCTGGCAACATGGAAATTCTTAATCTACACCTTTCTTGGGTCAGAATTAGCCATGTTGCCAAATTTCTATACCGGAAAAAAAGAAAACGTCCATAACTCAGGAAAATATAACGAGAGTAGAATACAGTTCACACTTTTATTGACATTCCTGTAATTAGTCCTGTTCTTTAAATCAGCAAGTGATGTTGTTTATTCTACAGTTATACATCAGTCTTTGCGAAAACTTTTTCATCCCACAGGACATTCGGTCCTGCAAATTTTGAATGTCAAAGGACCGGCTGCATTTTTGGAGGACCAGATAGCCACATATCTGATGATTTCTGCATTTTATGTATAGAAGAGTTGTTTCCATTAAAAATACATTTAAATTGTAATCATTTATGGCCAAATCAGGATAGTTTTACACAGTATTGACATAAATATTTCAGCTTTAGAAGCCCAACTAAATTCTTCTAGTTCAGAAAAGCCCAAAATGTGACTGGACATTCAGTCCTGCTACACCTGTGAATCTGCTGAACCAGTGGCATTTTAGAAGGACAATGCCACTGTTCTACATGTTTTCGCAAGGACTGATTCATATGCTAAGTTTCTTCATGTTATAAAGCCAATATCTAATATAACATAGCACTTTCTACTATGTGCTTCTTGATGCAGGGGTCTCTAACACTTGGTTGTGCTGTAGTTGTCAGTAGGTGGGGCTGCAGTGGGGGGCAGCAGGGTGGTGTAGGTCTCACAGCCTCCACCCTTATTCAGCATGAATTGCACGCAGCTGGCCTGCTGCATACACCTACAACACAACAAACAGCTAGTCAGGGAAAGGTCATTTTATAACAACAGGGTTGTTGAAAAAAGCTTTCGACTATTTTCAGCAAAAAAAGTCACCACATTACTATGCAACAAAGGGTGCGTCCGTGCCACCATTTTCAGCCCGACTGGGGTGGAGGGGCCAAAGACCATTGTCCCCACTAGGGGGGGGGGCTGTCCAGCCACAATATTGTCCAGCCTCCCACTGTTGTAGCACTCCCCAAAGGGCAAAAAAAGGAGAAAAACTGTTTCAGTTTACATGGTCTGAAAATCTAGGTACCCAGATATGGCCTCACTGACTTGGCACTGACTCATGGACTGTGGCTGAGGCTCGGGACCATCAAAATGATGCTGAAATAGTCCCAAAATGGCTCAAATTATAAAATGATTTAGTCCAAATTGGAAAAAGAAATGTCTAGGGTTAACCACGTTTTGCTAGGTAGGTAACCTGAAAACCCTTTTTCTTTTAGCTTATTAGGGAGAAGAGGTGTGTTTAAATTGAAGTCATGAAATAAACCACATGTAAACATTACAAATGAAGGCAGAAACAAGCTTTTAACTTTGGAAGTAATTAGTTATAACTTAATTTTTTGTTAATGTTTACTACAGTAGGGCATCGTGTGAGCAATTACATAATGTTGAAGCAAAGGATGACTCGATACCTGTGTGTTAATGTGTGAAACCTTCAGGTACCCAGCTTGACACTTCCAACTGAAAATTTAATTGTGACCAAATTCATTCAGTTGTAATTGAATATCATTATGAATCAAACCACACCACCTGGACCTCTGTGACCCAGGAGTCATGCCTTGTGCTGGGCACTCTTGGTTTACATTGTAGGCAGGTGGTCGCATATGAATCTGCTAATATGGCCGCTCGCAAATACAAGCAATGATCCGCGGTTTCCAGAGGTCAAGGTCATACAAGCTTGCATATTAGCTAACGCAACGAGGGACAAAATGAGAAGCTTGCCTTGACAAATGGCATATCTTGTGAAGCGGCAGACAGCATATCTCCTGTAGTCTTACTGCTCTATCCCTCTAGGTGGCGACACCATCTCTCAGATAAGACTAAGATGAATATGATTGGGTTTGGTTATAGTTGTGGTATCAGTTTTACAAAGAAAAAGAAGGAAAGAAACAAACAAACAAACAAACAAACAACAGGGGTCCGGGGGGAAGGCCTGCTGATATATAACAACTACTACCCTGTCTATTGAGAGAGATGGTGTCACCAACTAGAGGGGTAGAGCAGTAAGTATGGTAGATATTCCTTTTGAGACTACACAAGATGTATGCACTTGTGAAGGCACAGCTGTCAGTTTGTCCCCTGGTACATGGCTACCTGAGGCACCTACCTGCGGGCACACTGGAGGCTGGCCCTGACCGTGTGTCCAGACGAGGGCTGTACTCCGGCCTCCACTCCGGCCTCCACTCCGGCCTCCACTCCCACACCTCCCGGTACCTGGCTGAAACACGCTGTCACCTGCTGCACCCGCTCTGCCACCTCTGGCCTTGCTACCTCTGCAAACAGTAACTTAAACTGCATCTTCTACTCCTCAGAAGTCTAGCATTTGAGTTTTGATTACGCTGAAAAGAATAACATAGCATAACAGGCCTCTCTATAGCATACTGGAAAGGTTTACAATACAGATATTTCTCTTTCTGTGAAAGGCACCATTGGAAGAGCCCATGCCAATATGACCTCTAGTGTCAGAAGAAGGAATAAAATGGATTAGTCTTTGATACTTTGCAGCTATAAAAAACAGTACACACTCATGATGAATGTCTACATTACTATCAATAAATAGGGCAGTATACAATATCTGCATATACACACGGGCCATTCCACAGTATTTCAACAAGTGGGCCCCGCATGACCCCCTCAGATCCTAATAATATTCCAACTACATAAAGATGTATGTAGTTCATGACCACATGGAAAATTGTAGCTTTCAACTCCCGTAACTTTCCGAGATTTTGGCCACTGAACATGAGGGGGTTTGGCCCTCAGTTTGGAAAATCCCAATTTGGTCTCATCTTCAAAGTGCAATATTCTTAAATGCAGTGAGCTAGAGGTCTGGTATTGCTTCAGTTGTCTCACGTATTCATACACTCTCAGGAAATGCCAATATTGGGAGGTTTTGATAAAGGCTTATACTTGAACAATGAGCATAAAAGGTGGTAAATTTTCCTTTTGGAAGCTACAATTTTGCATGTGGTCATGAACTACATACATCTTCATGTAGGTGGAAAATTATTAGAATCTGACGGGGTCATGCGGGGAAAGGTCCTCAAATCTGTCTATATATGGCGGAATGGCCCACACATGAAAACCTTCACAGCTGTTGGTGAAGATTATGCTGGCATAGTTGTGAAAGGAACATAGTGAGAGGTGGTTCACCACATACCTACACTGCTACAAGAAGGCAGCACTGAGTGGACAACCATGTAGGCTGAGTCATAGTCATCTATCTATCATCAATTTCTAATAGTTTTTGGATATTTTCACAGATGATATTCTCTATTGCTTTAAACTATTAACTGTTAACTAAAGACACATGGCGCAAACAGAAAATAAATCCAAATCTAAGTGATGCAGCAGCATTAGAGCTGCTATACAACCTGAGATATTATAGATATCCCAGCTAACAAGGAAGGTTTTCCAAACATTTCCAAACTTTTTCTAAACCAGCACCTTTAATGTAAGTTCTTTTAAGAAACAATTATAAAGGTTTTTGTAAGCTCGGAATTCACTTTTACTTTTTTTAGGCAGCCTCCCTCTCGTCAACCATTATATCTACTAGTTATAACAGGTCTATTAGGCCTCAAAACTATGTATCAACTGTTCAAAGCTAATTTCCAGATCTCAGAGAAAATACAACGTAAACTGAACAGGGCATTGACATTTCTCTATAATGTATCAGATAAAAAGAGGAGTGTGTATTCAATATTGATATGCTGAGCTGGACACCAAGAATTATGTCCTTTAGTTCACAATTCCACCATGAGGTGTCCTCCCGACAGTGTTCACCCTCTGGGCACCATGTATTAATGCGCTATGCTGTTCTAAAAGGATTACGTAAGATGACAACTTACCAGTTCGGCAGAGGTAGACATGCATGTAGTTGTAATTGCAATGTCGGTCTGCCCAAGCCCATGAGTTAGACGTCTTTCTGATTCTGCCACATGCAGAAGTACGCTCACTCGGTTCTCCACGTTCCCAGTTTACATAGTCCATGGCGGTATCATCAGACCAGCCCATGTTTGGGGGGTCACCAGATAGTCCTATCCAGATGTCCGACCAGCTGTCCGAGGCCCCATCTCTGTTTATAATATGTTTATGGATCCAATTCAATGAACCAAAAATATTTGCAAAGCCTTTATTCTGCTTTTCACAAAATATAAGAGTATAAGTATGATTAAATTTGATCCAATGGACTTGCAGAAGAGGTTGATACTTATGATGATTCGTTTGATAACCACTGTCCCCAGGTTGAATGACTAACAGATAGTCACTCCTTACTGTATTGAATTTCTGATTGCAAAAAAAAACAATCTAAACACCTCAGCAGTCTTTGCGAACATTTTTCTTTCCACAGGACATTTGGATGCAGGACCGGCTATATTTTTGATGGACCGGATAGACAAATATCTGACAATATGCTGCACCTAAGTATAAAGTATGTTGGTTATGTTCATTGAAAAAACTATTTATTTTTAATCATTCATGGCCAAATAAGGATAGATTTATATTTTTACACAGTATATAGACAAACATATTTTAGCTTTAGAAGCCCAAGTAAATTCTACTAGTTCAGAAAAGCCTAACAGGTGACTGGACATTCGGTCCTGCTACACTTGTAAATCTGCTGGACCAGTGACATTTTAGGTGGACATTGCCACTGTCCTGCATGTTTTCACAAAGACTGCCTCAAGATCGGGGGTACAGAAATTTAGATTAACTGACACTGTTGTAATTGAGTGAACATAATGTAGGCCTAATACAATCTCCCATTCTATAAAAGACACTCACACAAGGTCAGCTACAAAGGCCTGCTCCTCACTGCTGTGGATGCTGGCTAGGTGACCTCCACCTGCCACACAGGATGCCTCAGCAGCTGCCCAGGTCTGGTAGGTCGTGTACAGCTTGAAGCAGGAGGTGCCATAAGGCATGTACCCTGCTGGCAGGTCTGGGCAGCCACCTGCAGCTAAAGGGAACAATTAATTACAGGAACATGCTCCAAAGGTATGCACCCAGATAGTGGAGGGTCTATCTATAGTTACAAGGGGCAGGGGTGGTGAAATCTTATGCAAAGGCCCCAAAATTGTTTATGCTCCCTCCTCTCAAGAGTATGTGGAATGATATGTGCATCCCCTTTGCCGAAAGTGCCAAAAGAATCTCACACACACACCCCTTTGAATTACAGTTACACACAGGCTGTTTTGGTCTTTACACCCCCTCCCCCCCCCCCCTCAAGAGGCATCGAATTTATTATACCCTCATACCTATCCCACCTGTACCTAATAAATGAAGACTTCCTGGGGAGACACTCGAAATTGCTTCCTAAGACAGCAATCTGTCCATATCATGCATCAGTGTACTGACAGCCAGAGAATGCCACCCTTTTAGCCCAAGAGATCAGCTGCTTTATTTTAGTTGTTTTTTTGTGATAATAAGGTTTTTGAATATACATAATTATGTAAAAGAATTTGCTGATATCAAATTTCAATTTCTTTAAAAAAAACTAATGGCGCATTTTTCCAATATAGCCGCCAGGTGACCTTTCTGCGCACTGAAGCCATTTTTATCCATGTTTCTACTTGCTGGTAACCTAACCTGGATCCATAACAACTATTTAGCCATCAATGATAAAAAGCAGAGGAAGGTCAAGAAAATTGTTAGCAATGGCTCAATACATACAAACAAACATTGGCGGATATGTTACAAGGTAAACAGAACCTTATACACCATGAGCCTTTTTACAATCAAGATTTTCTTTATGTTAATTTTATTATTTATTCAATAAAAATTATAGTTTTCACTGCGATTCTGAAAATCTAACATGGATATCTTGAAGAAAAAAAAACATGTGATTATAGGAGACTAACTCAATTATTACTATTGGTATATGAAAAATATTAAGATGTCAGGAGTTTCCCTTCCTCCACTCACCTGCCACATGGCCAGTCAGCCACGTGGAGCAGCCGAGGAGGAGCAGCAGGAACGTCATCTCAGTCTCAGTCCTAGTCTGCCGTCTGGATCACACTGATGGTTGTAGGGCCTCCTCCTGCTGGTATTGTGTCGTTATTCAGCTACATAGTGCTTTAGCTATGTAAGGACGACATGTTGCTAAAATATAGCATTTGTCGTCGTGATACACAAATGCATTCCCAGTGAATTGTCATGATGCATAACTGTAGTCCCTTCAGAAGTGTATCAACCCTGTACAGTCATCATGATGCTTGAATGTAGCATTATGAGTTATATTCCTCATCAAGGCTGCACCACCCTTATGCAGCAATATGTGGCCCTTAAAGGGTTTATGCCAGTCTAGAGCACAGTGATTGATTATTGCCATGTAGTTAAAACTGAAAATTGATTTTATATTCATATATCAAACTTAAATATTGCTTGAATTGAATTTGGCTGTGTGCATTATGCTATACGGTTGAATGTCTAACATTTATTCAAGTCCAGGCCTTAGACATGGCAGACGGTATCCATCACAGGGATACGCTTGGTTACCAGGCACCAGGCACATTGGTGGGAACCTCCACAGTAGGAGTATTGCTGCAACCTGCGCTGCTCACACATTGATTCATATCCTGTCCATGGTGCATCTACAATGTACACCTGATATGAAATAAAGGATATTGATTAGGGGCTATTTGAGTATGACGGCATTATTTTTCAGTCATTTTCATAGACCCCCACCCCCTTGTGTCATCATTTTCCCTTTCTGTGCAAAAGTTATAGTATAGGAACAGCATTTTCATCCATCCTTCTATGACAAATGTTTCTGTTTTATTCAACTTAGATATGGATATTGTAGCGGCGACAGAGGGGGGGGGGACTGTGGGTTCACAGACTTCCTCCACCGCTAGACGGAGGAGTAGGGGGCTGGCTCCGCCCCTAATTAATAAGGGGCGTCGGCGAAGTTCGCCGGCGCCCAGGACGGAACGTCTCCGACGTCAGAGAAACGTCATCAAGCTATATAAGGAGGTGGGAACGGAGGGTTCAGTCAGTCTGGTTTGACACTTGAAGCAGAGAGGATCTCCGACAAGACTCAGTCGGTGTGGCCAAGGAGAGCCAGGTTCAACTGTACTTAACAAGTTCTGTCTCCTTCCTAATTAGGGCGGACGCTACATTGGTGACAGTGGTGTTTCACTCTAAATACAAGAGTGAGCACATCAGACGAGCCCACAAGGAAGAGAGATGGCGGAAGCACAGGGATACAAGGAACTGGAAAAGGGAGTGCGGGAATCCAGCGTACTGATGGTGGATGAGGAGGTATCATTCCGAACAGTGGGGACGGCCCCAAACGCTATCAACAGAGGGGACAGCCAAGCCAAGAGATGGGGCAGTGATACCAGAGATGGAGGCGAATGGGTGGGAGTGGGACAGTCAGACAGCGAGAACAGGGGGAAGGAACAGGGCGGAGGAGAGGGCGGAGGGGGGTGCGATCGCGGCGACACGGAAACCTATGGAGGACAATCCAAGGGTGCCGCTGCCACCGGGATTCAGCTTATGGGATGCGACGGACAGACAAGGGGAGGGTCACCGAAGCAATTAGAGCCGCGGTGGGGGCTGTGGCCTGGGGAGAAGACGAGGGATCAGGAGGGGATCCCGGAAAACTGGGAAAGAGGTGCTGGTTCCCATGAAGGAGAGCAGAACAACCAGTGGGACCAGGAAGTGGGAGGACCTCGGGCGGAGGGATCCGGGGACCGGCAACCGGCGGAGAGAAGAGATGAGGCAGCACCCGGCGGAGACTGACCGGCGGAGGGCCGCAGGGGGAGGCTAGGAGAAGCGAGGTGGAGGGATCCAGACCGGGGCCCGGCAGAGATCGAGGCTGGATGGGCTCGGTTGTAAAACCAGTGAGCAAGCCAACAAGGTTCGATGGATCAGGGGAGCTGGTGGACTACTTCAACCATTAACAGTAAATGGGTGGTCGGAACCATGCATCTCTCCGGTGGCTGATGGAGTTCAAGGAGCCGGAGGGGCAGGTAGCCAGGTGGTTGCAGGTAATAGGGACGTACGATCTGAGGGTTAAAGATCGACCCGGAAAGAACCACGGGAATGCCGACGGACTGTCACGACAGCCATGTCGCCAATGTAGGATAATGGGGGAGGAACCTCAACACTGCAGGGTGGTGACTCAAGCCCAGGAACAGCGGACGGCGGAAGAGCCACTGGCGGAGGAGCCACCGAAATCGCTAGACCGCATGGCGGAGGTGGAGGCACCAGCAGGGAACCCGGGGGAGGGAGGGCCGGAGGACTCCGGCGGAGAGGAGGAGGAGGATGCACCCATTAACTGGAAGGAGGAGCAGGAACGGGATGCCGTAATGAAGAGGGTTAGGGAATGGTACGCGGATGGCGAGCCCCCACCGGCGATAGAATTGGATGGTGAAGGATTCTAGGTGAGGGCCTGGGCAGCGTAGATGGACAGATTGACCATGGTGAATGACGTGTTAGGGCAGTGGTGGACAAGGCCAGGAGGGAGGAACTACTTTTAGTTAGCAGTGCCCTTAGCCCGCAGACAACATACTTTGCACCAGGTGCATGGGGCGACATTGGCGGGGCATCCGGGAAAGAACAAGACGATCCGGCGGCTGCAGGAGGCGTACTACTGGCCCTCCTTCTGCCGGGACGTGATGGGGTGGTGCGCCCGGTGTGAGCCATGCATACCATGGAAGTCCGTGAAGCCGCCGCACAGGGCGGAGATGGGACATGTGTCTACCGGTTTGCCCATGCAGAGGGTGGCGATGGATATAATGGGGCCTGTCGGAGGCAAATCCTCGTGGTGGCCGACTACTTCACAAAATTGACGGAGGTGTACCCCATGCCCAACCAACTGGCCAGCAAAGTAGCTCGGGTCTTTGTGGAGGAATTCGTCTGCAGGTTGGGACCGCCAGAGGTGGTCCATACGGACCAGGGGAAGAACTTTCAGTCGGAGTTGTTCAAGGAAGTGATGAAACTGCTGGAGGTGAGGCAGACCCGAACCTGCGCCTTCCCCCCCAGAGTGATGGGATGGTGGAAAGGGCGAATTGCACCACCGAAATGCTGCTAGCCCCGACGGTAGCAAAAGACCAAAGGAACTGGGACCGAGTGCTACCGTTTGTAATGGTGGCGTTCAGGTCGTTGGCACATGCCTCCACTAACTTATCTCCGAACCTTATGATGCTGGGGAGGAAGTCATGCATCCCACTGGTGCTCTCCTACCCGCTGCAAGCTCCGGCAGTGGATGAGGAGGGGTACGTGGCCCAGTTGCAGGTAACCATGGCGGAGGCATTCGAGTATGCGAGGAAGACGTTGGGGAAAGCGGTAGAGAGACAATGCCGGAATTACAATGCAAGGGCTGGGGAAACCACGCTGGAGATGGGGGACAGGGTGTATTACTTCCATCCGTTGAAGAAGAAAGGCATCTCGCCAAAGTTGCAGAGCTGGTGGATGGGGCCGTGCGTAGTGAAATCCCGGATTGGGACGGCGGTGTACGAGATCAAACGAGACCAAAGCACAAAAATAGTGCACCAGGACACGCAGAGAAAGTTCCGGCGGAGGAAGAGGGGGATATAAGAATGGAGCCCCCGGAACCGACGGCACTTCGACTGGTCCAGATGAGCGGGCTGGAACACCAAAATGAAGAGATGTGGGTGCCATCCCCCGGGCCCTCGGCGGAACAGCAGTGGACCACGGTGTTAGAGGACTCCCCATCAGAGGAGGGGGACAGCGTAGGTGAGGGAGAGGACCGGGGCCAGATACCAGTGAGGCGGACAAAGGAGGAGCGGGACCGGCGGAGCACCCGGGCGTCTAGGGAAAGTAAGGAGAGGGAGGAGAAGAAAGGGGAGGCGTAATAAGCATAAGAAGGAGAGCACATACCCGTCAAAAAATTCAAAGAAAGATGAAAGTAAGTCGGGGAGAAAGAAGGAGAAAAGTAAGCCTGAGGGCAAGAAGGAGGAAGCTGCAAAAAAAGAGCCGGAGGAAAAGAAGGAGGAGGCGGCGACTCCAGTGCCACCTGCGGGGAAACGGGAGAAGGCCACAAAACCGGCAGGCCAGGGGGAGTGGACTGTAAAATCAATGGGGACCGCGTCACCGGGGCATTGTGGGGCATCTTTCGACCCAATGTCCCGGGGTTCGAGGAGGAACTCCAGAAGAGACAAGGGGAGGGGCTGGTGTTGCACCAGGGGTTGGATTATGAGGTGGACTATGACACTTTGGGGGGAGGGATGGCGGTGAGGTCGCCCCCTCATGTGCAGGATGGCCTGGAGGACCCTCTTAACACTCCAGCTACCCTGAGGATGCCAGGATGGCAGATGGACTAGGGAGTGGACAAGTCGGCGGAAGAAGGGGAGGTAAAGCTGCACCGGAGGAGGCGGGAAAGGGAGAGGAGGAGGAGAAAGAAGAACTGGCCGAACCAGTGAACAACCCAGCGGCGGAATCAGAGAAGGGGACAGAAAGTGATAACAGTGGGACATCAGACTCGGAGGACGACTCTGGCAGCACTTCCAGCGGCTCCTCCTCCTCCTCCTTGTCCTCCCCGTCTTCCTCCGGAGAGGAGAAGGAGCCCATTGCCAACCCGAAAAGACAGTTAAAAGAAGCTTATGAGGCCTACAAAGCGACGTTAAAACGACAGGAGGCGGCAAGGGACCTGAAGGGGAAAGGGAGGGAGAAGAGTTCAAGGAGACAGAGACAGCTGCTAGAGCAGAAAAGCGCGGCGAACGAGTTCAACGCATGAGGGGCAGAGGAGGCCAGAAGGAGGGAGAAGGAGGCGGAGAAGAACAAGGAGTCGCCAGTGGAGGGTAAGGATGAGGAGGTGAAGGACATGCCCAATACCTCCCTGAACAACACAGCCTCAGTGCGTACCTCCGCCGTATCTAATGCCTCCGTGGCCTCCGCCGTCTCTAACGCCGCGGGGGACTCATCTGCAGCCCGGGATCCCGCCGAACCAGTGGAACTCGCCAACACTAGTGGGTCTCTGAGCACAGGGACGGGGTCGCCGGCGGGGAAGGAGGGGACGGAGGGAGGAAAGAAGACACGGACACAAACAATAAAAGTGGAGGAGGACGGACTTGTGGTCAACTCTCTCTGGGGAGAATATCTCCTGAGAGTGGAAGTGGATGAGGGGGCGGGGCTGGACGCGGAAATAATAGTGCCTCAAGAAGCCCTGGATACAGTGACTGTGCTAAGAGAGGGGGAGGGGCAACAGGAGGAGGTGGCGGGGCCGAGTATGCCAGCACCAAGCCAGAGAAACACAGACTCCGCCCGGACCCAGTCGGAGAGGGGGTGGATGGCGGCAGTGCATATGCCCAGGAGTACAGGGGGCCAAGAAGTTTGGCGGGACTAGCAGCGGCGATCCGTGCGGGGTCCCTGGATGATGAAGAGCTGGAGGTCGTAAGCGGGGGCCAGGTGTCGATGGCCCTGGTCACATTACCATCCGGAGAGGTCGAGGTGGTGCAGACAACCCGGACTCGCTAAGGGAACCCGGTAAAAAAGTATGGCAGTCAGAAAAGGGGGGAACCTTCTCCTTACTAAACAACGATGGGTGCTGTTGATGTTGCAGAATTGGCCGAGCGGCATCGACGGACAAGTGCAAGAGGAATGGGGCCACAGGAGGCAGCTGGACCGGTGGTGAAGCCAGAGGAGATGGAGGACCGGAGGAGAGACCGGATGGGGTGCGCAGGAGGTGGGGTAGTGGGAGGACAGACGGCAACGGAGGGTCGTCTTGACGGAAGGAGGAGAGTAATTACGGCGGCATGCCCAACGCCATGCCCAACGTGAGATATTGCAATACTGTCTGTAGAACTATATTACTGTGTACATAGAAACGAACATGTGATGGCCTGATGCCGTGTAATAGATAAGTGACCAGAGGTGGAGCAGAAGAGGAGGCGGCGGCAGCGGAGCAAGGCGGAGAGTAATTAAGGTGGCAAGCCCAACGCCATGCCGGGGATATTGCAATACTATGTAAACTATATAATTGTGTACGTAAGACTTAGCTGATACGGGCCTTACGCCAAAGTCATGGAATATTGTGATGTAACAAAAAGTAGGGCTAGGAGGGGAGGCAGTGCCCAATAGGGGGCCCCTGGTAATCAACTTCACATACTAATTAAGCCAGGACGCCGAGTTACAGCGGGGGAACTTAGTCTTTAATTAGTTGGGGAGAGTGCAGCGGCTACGGAGGGGGGGGCTCTGGGTTCACAGACCTCCTCCGCCGCCCGGCGTGTGTTGTATGTGAGTTAGGAGTTATTAAGCCAGACAGAGGAGGAGACGGCTAATTAGGGGCGGAGCCGGCGGGATCCTCTCCAACGGGGAGATGTTTGAAACAGGGGTGTTGGCAAAGTTCGCCGTCGCCCAGGACGGAACATCTCCGGCATCTGAGAAACGTCAACAAGCAATATAAGGAGTGGGGGACGGAGGGTTCAGTCAGTCTGGTTTGACACTTGAAGGCTTAGCTGGTGTGGCCAAGGAGAGCAAGGGCAATAAAGTATCTCTGGTTCAACTGTACTTAACGAGTTCTGTCTCCTTCCTAATTACAGCGGACGCTACAATATACTAAATCATCAAAGGCATCAAACTCAAGTACCACTTACATATTCTGCCACCATTGTAAAGCCATGTAGCAGCTGACATTTTGCACCTCTGTGAGCAGAATGGTCAACTCGTCCCGACATCATGCTGATTTATAAGTGCATCGCTGCATCATGCCGATCATTCAAATCATGCAGGATCACTATGATGCAGAAATGCAGCCACCAGCATAAATCATATCACAGCGCGACAACTTCTCTGCTGCATCTTTCTCCCATGATCTTAACATAATACTGTACCACTTCCACCAAACTCGCCTATAGTCATACGCACCACTACCAAGTCCTCACAGCAGGAACGTAGTCCCCCCATAACTTGGGTGACAATGGAGGATAGACGGTTAGTACTATAAATTCTAGCATAGAAGCTACAGCTTGTATGAGAGAACCCCAGTGCGGCTTATGGGATGCTCCCAGTTTACAGCAGGTGAGGAGTGTTAAGAGGGAGCCCTGCACTGAAAATCCATAGGTTGAAAGGGTTAGTCAGTACAGACTAACCCAGGTTGGTCATATGAGTGTTAGTCACAATGGTAAAGTTATATTCAAAAATGACCAAGGGGTCCGTCAGTAGTGGCTACCCTAGGTCCATCATTGGTGTGTTGTATTTGTATATCACTAGTTGGGGCCACCTGTGATGACCACTGAGTGGCTCCCCCTGGAACTAAAAAGACTAAAGTGGGTTGGTCAGTAGTGACCAACCTGACAATAATAACTAATCTAGGTTGGTCGTATAGGGAGCCAAAAAATGACTGACTAGGTTAGGCACTAGGGACTGAGAGGTTGGGCGTATAGGGAGCCTAGGAATATCAGTGTGGTGGTAGTGTGCACACAGCCTCAGTGCGTACCTCTCACACACGTTCCTCCAGGCGGCACTACACAGGGTGTTTAACTTATGGCTGCAGACTGGGAGTAGTCATAGGGGCCGACCCCACAGCAGCCCTGGGGGTTGACACACCAGGGTGAACCATTAGCTCCACCCCCAGTTCCCTGTCACACCCGGTATTCATCTCCATACCCCCGGTACTAGCACCACAAGCACTCTTATCATCATGCTGCGCTCCTTCCAGTTCTCGCACTTTGTCCTTATCACAGACAGAACTACTAATCACTGCCCGACCCCTGCCAGACCCCGTCTTTATAACTGAATATGTTAGACATCAGCCATGGGCAGCTCTAGGCTGAATCTCCTGAATTTGATACAATTTAATAGTCTTTGACCGAGAGACATCTTTGACCAGGTGACATCTTTGACCGGGTGACGTCTTTAATCAGCAAGCTTCAAAAGGATTGCAATTGGGGGCTATGTACACAGAAATGCCGGGAAATTTTTATCAATATTTAACACTATATATTACTAATTTTATTTTGATTTGGTTATAATTGTAGGCTATATCATAGTAAAAGATAAATTTAAGGGTTCATCTCTTCATTATGTTTTAGCATGCTTATACCTCATAATTATCCTGTAATTATCCCGTCAAAGACGTCACCCAGTCAAAGACGTCACCAGATCAAAGATGTCACCCGGTAAAAGACTATCCAATTGTATTGATTTTATGAGACTTATCCTCTAATTGATCAATGACGAGATACTAACCTTGAAAAACCTCCTCTTACGGACATTGGAAAAATATATATATAAATCATCCTCCTCAACACAGAATATCTGCCTCATATATTTGTACCAAGCTGAGATGGTTCTCTATCAAAGCAAAAATCTCCTTTTCCCAGTTCTTCTTTGAAGTTGTTCCAATTTCAGTTAGCAAATCCTTAATCCTTACAACACCAGCTTCATACTAGTTCTTCCCTAACAATGCACTTTTACCACATTTGATGGGTAGGAAAACACACGGGTGTCGCGAGTATTGGACGATGGACTATGACCGCCCATGGCGCCCCCTAGGTGGTCAGTTTACAGGTAGCCGCCTGAGCTGGGAACAATTAGTGCAGCACCGGCAGCCATATGCATTGCCAGGAGTAGCAGCTCTTGTGTGAAAATTCTTTTTACTTTTTTTTATTATTATTATTATCTTCTTTCTTCATGATTTTGTAATAAAGGGGCGGTGACATAAGTATTAGTCACATTGCTTGCGTCCAATGGAATATAACCATCTCGCTCACCTTGTCTTATTTCATCAAGTGCGATGAACATTTTATTCCAGAGTGATTCATTCTACATCTGAGTGATAGTAAGAGGTCTGTTATAATACAAAGGCTGCCAGGTGTTACAAATACATTTGTAGAATCAAGAGTTAAGCCAAATCCTTGTTCTTTTCTTAAAATGCATGATACAAGGGCTCCTTTACCTCCATTATGTATCGTGGAAACAGTGTAAGTAGCATCTAAGTTAATCATCAGTACACAATCGCCCTACCCACTTCACTTGAACAGCCTCCAAAAGGGAGGACAGGTCCAAGAGTCCACAAGGTCCCCTTTGCCAACACTTGAACATACAGTTTCATATGCCCCCCTGTTTGCAGTACTGTTCCATCAGCCTGAACTCTCTACCAATTTCCGGATCTGCTACGCGAGGATTGTCAGCCAGATAATACCTAAGCTTCTTCCAGGACCACTTTTCTCCAAACACCAGAAAGGAATTTGTACTGATACACATTTTCATTGTCCGGTTTATTCTAGATTGTAGTTTCTCATCAGTAAGAATAATAATGAGGCAAATCTGTTCGTCAGTCAAAACCTGAAATTAAAGCAAAGGGTAAAGTAATTGGATTACTATGTTGCTAAAGATTGCATAACAATGGTAGTGAGTAATGCAGGGTTGTAATTCACATAATATAAAATAAAAGATTGCACCACTAAACGGGTCAGGGCCAAAGTAGGTGTTAATCTGAGGTGTGAGTTTTATATGTTTCTAGACCTTTTTTTTACTCCTAAATGCTTATCAAGTGATGTGCATCATCATCATCTCTTACCTGTCAGTAACAAACACAAAAGTGACATCTTGAGCAATTTTTAATTTCAACTACGCTCTAGAACCAAGGACTTCTACAAGACCAGAGCTTATTAATTCCTGACATATTGTATAGGGTACTAAACACTACCAGCCATCAGGACAGGACCATGCTCACCCTGGTGAGAGACTGATGAACTTCCCTAACAGCGGTACCACCACACGCCATTAACACTGTCATCATGACTTACCTGGTAGTGGCCTCACAGAGAGAAGAAACAGAGTCAAAAGGGAGTCCAGACTTGCCTCCAGAATGACTCCCTTTTCTGACTCTCTTGATTAAAGGAGTCGGTACCTGACTCCCTTAAAAGGGAGTCATGTGACTCCCCTAAGAGAGCTCCCTTTGTACATTGGTAGGTTCTATCCCTTACCCCTGTCTCTTTAGCTCCTGTTTCTACATCATTTTGGTGCAATGTCTCACAAGGAGGGGGGTCTCAGAAAGATCCCTCAGTGCACATTAGTTATTATATAAAAGAACATCTGAGCTTTTCTGGATTTAACTTTCTCATATTTCTACAAATTGGGTGTCTATATCTAATACATCATGCTTATGCTGCAGTTTTAAGTTAACTACAATTATTTTATGAAATCTAATTCTGACATTAAACTTTGATGCTACAGTGATATACATGTATTAGCATAATTATAAATATCACAAATCATGTGGATCTAGAGATCTGAGCATACAGAATAATACCATTTCAAGTATAGTGCTACCACCTAGCAGGCTTAATCATAACCAACTGACCTTGACTCTGATTATAAAGAGAGTCATATAGCTTCTAAACATATGTGCTAGATGGCATTACAGTCTTTGTACAGTAGTGCCACCTAGTGTGTTACCTATTTCTGTCTTGTGTGCTTACTTGTGTGACTCCCTTAGGGAGTCCAGGCAACCATTTACTCACCTTAGCTGACCCGGACTCTGTTTGATCTAATTGAAGAGGAGTCAGGGCCATTAGAAGGGGGAGTCAGACAGTGCGAAAAGTGAGCCAAAGGGGATCTGGCTCTCTTTTTATAGCCTGGACTCCCCTTATGACTCGGATCCTTCTCTCTGTGCTGCCTCAAATGAAAACTCACACCACTGGGTGGTGAAGTGGTGTCCTTGGCTACCCGAGTTTTGTGTACAGGAAGTTTGAGTTTAAGGGTCCCAGGTCAGAAAATGACTTGCCATATTAGCTGTACGTGTCCAAAAGTCACTTAAATTGTACTAGGTCCTGAATAGGTTGCTAGATCCATCCCCTGCACCCCTGCCCACCCCCACCCCCTCCCCCAAAGGACAAGAGTAGAAAATTGCACACAGACCCTTTGAATATGAGGCACAGGTGTACAACAGGTAATAGGCCTAGTAGTATAAAACTATTCCTGTACTTCATTATTGAAGTCTTGCCCAGGCAGCAGCTGTGGTTCAAACTGGCTATATTTGAGGGGGGGGGTGACATGAACAGATTTGTCCCCTCCTGAGGTTGCGGCGGAATTCTGACCCCTCATGAGTGAGAGGTGTAACAAATGATGCTTCTTCATTTCAGCCAGAAATCCTGCGAATTTCTATAGTTCAATGGGTGTGTGCAGGTCTAGCCAGGTCAGCCACTGCCCAGGTGCAGTGCATGTAGTAGTAATAGGGGGTCCCCAATCAGAACTATAAAGGGGCTCAGACACTACCTTTCTATGGAATGCCTATAAAGGTTTGTGTATGAGTCATTATGCAAAGGATCATGCTTTAAGCTGGTTGGGTTGGGCCGTTAGGCGGCACTGGGCCTGGTGGGGGTCAGCCACTGCCTAGGTGTGATACATGTTGTAGTAGAGTGGGTCAGTCCTGGCCTCTGCCTGCTGCACTCTGGACACTCTGGTACACACAGGTTTAGTTTGTACTCAGTATGAGACAACATGGGCAGCTGATAAAGGTAGGCCTAGCTTTTATATACACATTGAGGTAGGTCTAGTTGTTGTAGTTCTTATATAGGGCTCTCAGGAGTTAGGCCGTGGGCACAGCCATATTAGGCGCTAGCGAGATACTGGTGCTGCCACCAGGTGTTGCTCTGGTAGCAATTGTATTCCCCTTGTCACCAGCAACAAGCTCAGCCAAATCTCAGGTCCGAGATTAGGGTACAAGCAGGGTGTGAGTATTGTGAGTGGGTTGTACCTGGGCATTCCTTATGTCACCTGTCCCTCATAGAATAGTGGTTAGCATGGTGGATTCATGATGAAGAGAGAGCGCAAATCCCTGTCAAGTCATATCTTGGTGACCATACCATGAATTTACATTCTTATACATCAAATATTTTTGCTTTGATAGGTAGAAGTGAGTAACATTATTGAAACGACATCAAAGAAATATCAATAGTCTTTGAACAAATTGTTTATTCCTATTTCTTCAAAGGAACTATATACATGTATCTAAATAAGAAAAGGTATTGGTTGTTAATGGTATGGTGACAAGATGTGGCCTGGGAGGGATTTGAACTTAGGTCCTTTGCATCATGAATCCATAATGCTAACCACTACACTATGAGGGACAGGTGACATAAGTAATGCCCAGGTACAACCTACTCACAATACTCACACCCTGTTTGTACCCTAATTTCGGACCTGAGATTTGACTGAGCTGGTTGCTGGAGGTTAGACTGGTTACACTGGTACCAATCAACATGGCGCTGTACACAGGACATCTTGCTAATGAGGAATACGGGGGTTAGAAGTTCACTCAGGTAAAGCTAGGTGGACACCTATACACTCAGTACTGACTGAACCCCCGAAGAGTAACCCCCTCTTGGTATATGTAGAACTTAAGGTTCTTCACTCCTTTGCCTGACTAAGAATGGGGACCCTTTGATGGGGGATCAAAAAATTTCACTTCTTTTGAGCGAAAAAGCCTGTTTTACTTTAATTCACCTATGGCTGTGTCTCACCACTTTGGGCCAATGTGAACGTCTTTGACCGGCTGCCATTTTTGACCAGGTGCCATCGTTGACTGGCCACCATAAAAAATGAAAATTAGGGATAAAAAAAGAAAATGGCGATGGCTATATCTCTATATGTATGTTCACCTGCCCTAAATAAACCATTTTCTGTCAGGAGGTCAAAGATGGCACCCGGTCAAAGATGTCACCCGGTCAAAAAATTGGCATCCGGTCAAAGACATTCACATTGGCCCAAATGGTGAGACATGGCCCTATATTGACTGACCAATACTGTTTCAGACTCCAGAGTATGTGTCCCCTATGTTGACTGACCAATGCTGTTTCAGACTCCACAGTATGTGGCCCTTTAAGGGTTATTAATTCCCCTATGTTGACTGACTGATGCTGTTTCAGACTGCACAGATTGTGTCCCTTTAAGGGTCACTAATTCCCCTATATTGACTGACCAATGCTGGTTCAGACTGCACAGTATGTGTCCCTTTAAGGGTTATTAATTCCCCTATATTGACTGACTGATGTTGTGTTTTAGACTACACAGTATGTGTCCCTTTAAGGGTTATTAATTCCCCTGTATTGACTGACTAATGTTGTGTTTTAGACTACACAGTATGTGTCCCTTTAAGGTTTACTAATTCCCCTATATTGACTGACCGATGCTGTTTCAGACTCCACAGTATGTGTCCCTTTAAGGGTCACTAATTCCCCTATGTTGACTGACCAATGTTGTTTCAGACTCTACACAATGGCTGATGAGGAAACACCTGCTGTAGTGGTGGACAATGGCTCCATGTGGTGCCGGGCGGGTTTAGCCGGACATGACGCCCCCAGCGCTGTGTTCCGCTCCATGGTCGGCCGACCTAAAATCAAGGGTATCACGGTGGGCATGGACCAAAAGGACAGTTACGTAGGAGAGGAAGCACAAGTCAAGAGGGGGGTCCTCACCCTGAAGTACCCGGTAGAGCGGGGGGTGGTCACCGACTGGGACGAGATGCAGACGTTGTGGCAACACACCTTCTATAACGAGCTGGGTGTGGCCCCCGAGGAGCACCCCATCCTCCTCACTGAGCCACCACTCAACCCCACAGCCAACAGGGAAAGGTTGACACAGGTAATACTCTGTGGTATACCTCCTACATACTGCTGCATTAGGTGAGAGGTACAGATGATTTTTTATCAAAATTTAATACGGCAGCCCCATTGATTTAAGCTAGGAGTTCCGTATTTAACATCCCCGTGAAATAACCCACAGCCGTATTTAACGGCCTGTGACGTCATCAAAAACGGCTGTTTGTTTACATTTGAACAGGGTTGAAACGGGATGGAAATAGGCTATTTTAGGCTCCCCCTATAATAATTTTGGTATATTCAATCGAAAATCATAAAAAATAAACACAAAGGTACACTTATTTAAGTCTGTTGACTGGGTTATTTCACTTGTTGACCCAAGTCAACTCGTGAAATAACCCAGCTAACAGACTGAAACTCGTGCACCTTTGTCTATATATTATTTTTCAGGCAGGCCATTCTAGTTATAGTCAGGTGGTGGAACAAGGATTTGGGGCCTGACCTATAATATTCTCCAATACAGTTTTTTTCTCTGCTGATTATTCATCTAGGGGGTCTGTGTGACCATATCCTGCGTGATATATTTGTGACGGCTTTTGGGAAATTCAAGATGGCCACCTGAATTTAAAGTGCAGCCATGGTTTTTATCATATTTTGGCAGCCGTCTTAGATACAATGCAAAATTGCTGCCATGTTATATACATGATTTTAATTGGCATGATAGGTACATATCATTTCATAACATTTTTCTTGCAGGGCATTTCAGTTGTAGGGGCCAGATTCCCCGTGCCTCGGTGGTAAACCCGCAAGGGGGTACCCAGTAAACAAAAAACCTTATACAACATTTTGTAACATTATTTAACGTTATATAACGTTTCTCTATGGCTCCTCACTATGGCATAACATGACGTTTTTTGTTAGCTGGGTATCACTCCGGTTATCCTGTGTCCCTCTGTACCATACCGATCCAGTAACGTGAGACATGGTCTATCTGATAGGACATGGAGATGTAGAGAAGTCACTTGGCAAGCAGAAGGCCCCGGGTTCGAGTCCCAGTGTCTCCAAAAACGTCATTTTCGGAGAAACCGTGTCCCTCACACAGTTATTATTATCCTTTATCCTATCTCAAAAGTCATGGTGTAGTTTATAGTTAGGGTCAGCATATAACAGGTCTTATATGATAGTGACTTTGTGATGCACAGTGGTGCATCATCCTGACCATTCCTACATAATCAGCCTTCTCTAGTATATTGACTATATTCAAGGTTTTGATCACAGTTATCCAATGATTACTGTATTATGTTCGCTATGTCAAGTGGATTTTTCCATATTGTATGATTCAAATGTTGATTTTGTGTTTAGTGTATTTAGATATGTTATTTTGCTTCCAGATTATGTTTGAGACATTCAATGCCCCTGCTATGTACCTGGCGATGCCAGCGGTCCTGTCACTATACGCCTCTGGCCGTACCACTGGTGCTGTGCTGGATACAGGGTTTGCAGTTAGTCACATAGTTCCCATCTATGAGAACAAGGCTATACCCGAGGCCATCACTCGTATAGACATAGGGGGCCGTGATCTCACGTTCTACCTGCGGAAACTACTCACTGAACAAGGTTTAATCCTCACCAATGAAGCAGAGACTGAAATCGTCACTGATATCAAATTGAAGCTCTGCTATGTGGCGCACAACTTTCAAGAAAAAATGAGGCTTGCTGCTGAAAAGTCGTTTGTGAGGCCGACTTACAAGTTTCCTGATGGCAACGTCACCACCATCGGCAACCAGCTCTTCAGATGCCCGGAGGCTCTGTTCCGCCCAGACTCAATGGGTGAATATTCTTTCAAAAATCACCCTCATTTCTTTTTCACCATACACAATTTATCGTTAAGACTCAAGTCAAGCTGTAGATCCCAAGCAATATATTTTTAGAACATTTTTTTCCCTCTCATTACCTATATATATATATATATGTATTTAACCCTTTAAGGGTCACAAAGTGCTTTCATGTGCTATGCCTCTTATTGGCGGGAACGCATCCCTAGCAAGACACTCGCTAGGCCTGCATGCTATATCACCCAATGTGGTTGATATACTTCCAAAGCATCATCATAATGCACCAATGCAGTGGCAATGGTTTTTGGTATTGGTGTATCATGATGATAAAAAGAACACTACTTTAAAGGATTATTTAACCCTGATCATTGTCTTGCAGGAAGTGCAGCGGAGGGGATCCAACTCCAGATGTATGACTCTATCATGAAGTGTGGGGTGGAGCTGCGTAAGGACCTGTTTACTAACATTGTGTTAGCGGGTGGCACCTCCATGTTGCCCGGTCTGGCTGAACGCCTGCAGAAAGAGATCAGCATACACGTCCCTGCCTCGAGTCTCAAAGTGCAGGTGATGGCCCCACCAGACTGTCAGGTCTCCGCATGGATCGGGGGATCCATCCTTGCCTCTCTGCCCAACTTCCAGAACATGTGGATCACCAAAGAGGAATATGCTGAGACTGGGCCCTCTATTGTACACAGGAGATGTTAGTACAGTGCTTGGATGTATTTTCCTGTAGGAACCTGCCATGTAAAATCTTAGACATGTGTAAAGAGTTTATATATGGGTCAAGCCGCTGACTTATGTAGGTTTGGTCTTTTCAGGCCTTTTAAGCTTTATAAGCCTACAGAATTAAGACTTTTGCTTCAAATGCTTATATTCTTTGGCATGTGTGACAAAACATCCTAACATTTCAGGGAAAAAAATATTTTTGTGTATTGGACCAAGATTTTGTCTTTTACGGCCCCCCGAAGCCAAAAAAGCCCTAAAAAATGACAAAAATGACAAAAATGACATAGTTTACATGCCATTCATTTAATCTAAGGAATCAATAGCCCATCCCAATTAATTTTTACCATTAGGCCTATGTTATAGTAGATGGATTCAAGAGATTTTACCATGATATGTATCTTTTATTTTTTACTGTAGACTTTTTGCTGTGAATTTGTCACTTATTGTCAATCTATGATATTATATTGGTGTCCTCATACAGTAATTAAAGAGATACCACAGCATAACTATTTTACCCCTCATGTTGAGATAACATGTTGGCCTTATACTGGAAAAAGAACATTTTCAAAAAAATCCAATCCTCTAGGCTCCAGGAGCAGATGCATATTTGATACAACATAAAAGCACGGAGTAACAATTGCCATTTCTTTCTCTCCTGTGGTTATTTCTGGCTATATATTGAGTTATTATGTTCCAAAAAGACTTGTGGTGACAGGGGCTTAGTGCTTGATAGCTATGGTAGATCATGCATTTACCCATGCACACCCAAATGTTCACTATGACAAATTTGAATCCCAGATGGTGTTACTCCGTGCTTTTAAGTTGCGGTGTTACTCCGTGCTTTTAAGTAGCAGCAGGCAAATCCTCACTAATAATTAACTTCTCTGTGCTCCAGAGGGTGCCTACAACACTCCTTGATCATTTTAATGCTTCATAATCAACAATGCCTCACATATCTAGAATCTGTGGGTAATTTGAAAATTCACCTTGACTTAAAAGCACGGAGTAACTCTCGAAAAAAATAAAGGCTCACAGAAATGCTAATATCCAATATATCTAATTTTTAACCACTCCATTGCTTTGCTACCAACCCTCTTAGATGGTCTGCACCCTTAAATGTGGGAATTTCACATTTCTTTGACTATTTATTGTGATATTCTATTAAAAGCACGGAGTAACTAGTGTTACTCCGTGCTTTAAAGTGCTGATATTGGCCATATTCAGGCCCGTACTGTGAAAGGTGGGTGATGGAATGGGCTAAAGTACTAGCTTTACACAAAAGTAGATATGTTGAAGATGATACAGAGTGAGTAACAAGAGTATTTGACCCCTTTTGAAGAAGTAGGAGTAAAGGTGGGGAAGTGTGATAAAACTTTTCAATTTTTTCAAAAAACCCAAATTTCACAGGCCCATATCTCAAAATTTGTTAATTTCATCATTTCAACCTTTATTGAGGTTAAGGATGTATATCGTGCCATGCTGTAAATGGAATTATTAGTTGCTGTGTTGTATTTAAGAGGAAAATAAGGTGTCCCTGTACTTAAAAGCACGGAGTAACACCAAAAATGCTCACTCATCTTCGCATTGTTATAAAAATTGAACCGCTAGGGTTAGAAGCGTACTGGCGGTGGTTTCACGGAGCCAAGATATATACCTTTCAATAAAATAAACTTATATAAACATATTCTGAGGTTTCTGATTTGTCCTTCCCCAGCTCAATACCTACATAAGTCAGCGGCTTGACCCATCCAGTTTCTGGACTCAATCAGTCCCCTGCAAACAGAACCTCGAGAAGAGATGCACTTGTGTTATGACCCATTTTTTCTATGAAAAAATGAGAGCTTACTGGGAAAGAAAATATGGAGAACTTTTACTTGGAAACACTAGAGATATGTGGTATTTCCGGGAATTTCTTGTTATTTGCTAGAGTGAAACTCAAGAAATGCACATCATCATTCTATGCATGGACACATTTTCTCAAGAGATACACAAGAAATTTTCTCATGTCATTTACACTTGTTGAATTTCTTGTTATTTGAGAAATACACATCACCATCCAACATATCACTCTAGAAACATTCCCTATTTTCAAGAAATTTTTGTGTCTATCTTGTATTTTTGTATTTAAAAGCTGCGGCTATTCCACGAGTCAAATCGCCGGTGCGGCATATAGGATTGGCTTATAGGATCAGCCCAAGGTTTTAGAAGTATACTACAGTACTATATAAATTTAGCAATTCTAAGACCCTCTCTGAGGCTTATAGGATTGGTCAAAGTTAGGGGTGCAGCTTACATGTGAGTTTATACATCAGAATTTACAGTACACAAACAGGTGCCCATCTTGCAGCTGCTTACTGAATACGTAGATGGAATGCTGCCCAATGTGAAACTTTCTCTGTTCGTAGCCTTTTCTACTTACCTGCATATGAGGTGGACTTGAAGATGACGACAAACATTCTAATGGATTGTATTTGTAATGCAACAATAAGACATAGATTCATGAGAACCTCTCACCACCACTCAGGGTGGTCTCATGAGGAGAAGCCAATTCAGTAAGATAACCCCGGGTGGTGAACAATATGTGTGTTCCTTGATTTTTATTCTTGCCATTATTGTAAAGCTGAAACTCCACTACCCGATTTTTTTGGTCATTCTCACGAACCGATCGTATAGGTCTTTACAGTCTGATCAACTCAATGGGGGAGCATCAGATAAATAAAAATAAAACCTGTTTGATTTTTTTTTGGTTTAATAAAGGTTTTTATTGTCTTCCACAATTTGAAAAAGTGATTACAGACAATCTTCATCATCCATTGAGTAAATATCATTACTAACCAAGTATCAAAGTATGACAGTGACGTTATTAAGGTCACATTTTTGAAACTACATCATAATTAGGTACATACATATTACAAAAGAACAGAAGTGAGTATGACAATATTATAAATATCAAGAAAAGTATTATTAAATTATATACAGTTTACACATAGTATTAAAACAAAACAAAACAAAGCAATTGAATAAACAAAGAAACAAAGATAAATAAAAGTGTGTGTCAAGTTACATAACACCTTCAATAGGGTGCTGGATATGTGTGAGATTGGATGCCCAGATCGGCCTGAGATGCACAATAGGGGCTTAAATCGGGACCTAAATTGTGTTACATAGCCTTGGCAATTCTATTTTTCACATTGTTTATCAACAAAGACATCATTTGTAAACATAGTTCCTGTCTACTGTATATCATTGTCTACTGTATATAACTGAGCCAGATTCGTGAGAATAGCCCCGATCTGAGAACAAAATCGGTATTTGGAGCCCCACCTTAAGTTGAAAGATAGTAAAATTGAGACTGATTTAATTAATTTGATGAATGAATTCATGTAATTTGATGAATATATGTAACAGACAAATAAAGATAAATATTTGAGGTCAAAATGTGTAACATAGATAATCAAGATAAACAGATTGATCATATTTATAAAAACATACATTTACTCAGCCCTTGAGCGTCTACTCCGCTGCTGTTTTAAACCTGTAGCTGTCGAATGAGCTGATTTGCTTCAATCAAGGATTACTCTGTATGTTTATTTGTCATTGTGATGTAGCATTGCTGCATCATGACCAACCCTCCCAGCGTGCAAAGTGTAAGTCAGCATGATGCATGAATGCAGTCAGTTACTCACCAGGGCTGCATTCATGCATCATGTTGACAAAAGGGCACTATACTGAGGTATACAACGGGTATCTAGAGAACTATACTGCCCATAACTCGTTAATGACGGCATGGTGCCTTGATGCCATTGGTCCTCATGATGCATGAATACAGCCCTGGCTAGTAACTTACCAGCACTGCATTCATGCATCATACTGACCCAATAGGGTTGAGACACTCCCGAAAGCTCACCATGATGCACCAATGCATCACCAGTGAGTTACTCGATGGGACTGCATTGGTACATCATGACAACAAATGTTATCTTTTGGTGACATGCCGTCCTTAGAGGGTTTAATGGTGTGGACTACAAGTGTGGCATAGGTCAGGGTTGATGGGGGTCAATAACAGGACTGGCTCCTACAGACGTCTTGACACATACACAGACAATAGCTGCTGTACATTAGGTGTACTGGGGGCTGGCCGTGGGGGCTGCCATGGGGAAATACTCAAGATACATAGTGGATATTAAGGGGAAATGTGGGGGAGGGGGAGAGGGTCGTCGGAATCTACTACTTAAAGGGTAAATTCACTGACGCAAATACGTCGGATCTGATGAACATTCACAATGTTAAACCTATGGACAAATATCCACAAAGTGGATTCACCCCTATAGACAGACACTAGACAGTTGAAATTAAAAGGGAGTGTTGGGAATGGGGGAGAGGGTCGTCGGAAATCAATCTTCATAATCATAAATATGTCCTTTTGCTTTCAAAGTCCTGCCATTTTAGTTTTGTCCAGTGAAGATATTTTTGTCAAATTCAAAAGTTCACTTTTCAATGGCATTTAATTGATGTTATATTTCTTTTAATCTGTTTTGCTAATACTGGAGTATGGATAGATACCAGTAAAGTAATGTAAAGCAAACTGCTTGTTTTCTTTTATTTACTCATGGATCTCAAGTCTTTGAATAAGCCAAAAAATGGTAGCGTGGCCTACATCGCCAATGCCTAGTGTATGCAAGGTGGTCTAGATATATGAAAATCCCTTTAAAGACGGTATGTCATCAAAAGATGACATTTGCACCCGTGGTGCACCAATGCAGCCCCAGTGACTAAATTGCCAGGGCTGCATTGGTGCATCATGCCGACTATGTGGAAATGTCTCAACCCCATAGGGTCGGCATGATGCTTGAAAGTAACCTGCTGAGTTCCTCCCCAGGGCTGCATTCATGCATCATGACGACCAACAGAATGATGCATTAATGCACTATGTCGTTCTGGAAGGATGTACAAGTGTGTAAGGCGGTCTATATATATACAAACTGTGTCTGTTGCTGTGATAAGATACAGAATGAGGAGACGCTGATAAGGGGCAATCTCCATTGGCAGAGACTCCCCACTCATCTCTGCCCCATGCCACCAACATGAGGGAACTCTTCTGCAAAAGGAGGGAGGGAAGAGGGGCTCTTCCGTGGATAAAGGGTAGAAAGCAGTACTACTTTCCTGCTTTCCTATCCGCATCACAGACTGCCAGTATCCCTACCCAAAATAGTTCCCCGGAAAATCAACAAATTCTACCATTTAAACATAGCTATCATGTTTGAAACTTTCAGAATTTCATGTCTTTGTCTTCATTCAAATAATTGTATGTAAGACATTCAAATAATTATTTGAATTGATTTGTTCCCCAGAAAACAGATATTGCAATACATATTGCGTAGGGGCCCAAAACGCCGCATTGACTTGTTCGTTGGCGGGTTGGTGCAGAGGTTGACAGCTGGTACCAAGTATCTGCCAACCATAGAGTGTGACAAGGTGCTGGGTACTGGAGGCCTGAGACACTGTGTGTCAGGCACTCCTCCAGGGTACACCCACAGTCAACATGTCCAGGCCAGCAGGTGGGTGTCTATCTAATGCTAGTTATGTAGTAGTTAAATCACAGCCAGAGTGTTGTACTCAGTATGTTGGCGAGGTGCTATGTGTCAGACTAATTATGGGGCACTATGTGAGTATTTATGGGGTGCTATGTGACAGACTAATTATTTTTTATGGAATACGGCGGTGCCATTGCTTTAACCAAGGACACCCGTATTTAACACCCCCCGTTAAATAACCCATGGCCGTATTTCACGGCCCTGTGACGTCATCAATGACGGTTTGTTTACATTTGAATGGCGTAGAAATAAGCGATTTTAGGCTTTCCCTATCATAATTTTGGTAATTTGGATCGAAAAACATAAAAAATAAATACAAAGGCACACTCGTTTTAGTCTGTTGATTGGATTATTTCACTTGTTAGATGTCAGGCCGTATTTCACTCGGCCTTCGGCCTCGTGAAATACGGCCTGACATCTAACTCGTGAAATAACCCAGCCAACAGACTAAAACTCGTGCACCTTTGTCTTTTTATGGGGAGCTATAAGACAGACCTGGTTTGGGGCGCTATGTGCTATGTGGTGTAAGTATGGGGTGCTATGTGTCAGACTAATTATGGGGAGCTATAAGACAGACCTGGTTTGGGGCGCTATGTGCTATGTGGTGTAAGTATGGGGTGCTATGTGTCAGACTAATTATGGGGAGCTATAAGACGGACTAAGTTTGGGGCACTGTGTGACAGACTAATCATGGGGTATTATTTAAGTAATTATATGACTAATTAATTATGGGGCGCTATGTGAGTAATTATGAGGTAAGGGAGTGGTCATTTTTTAACAACAGGGGGGGTTGGTGGATTTGGGGGGGGGACCAAACAAATTTGGACCCTTTGAAGGGGGGGACCAAACAAATTTGGACCCCTCTTGAGGGGGGGAACCAAAAAAAATTACACCCCCTTTTAGCGGAAAAGCCCGCGCATTACTATAGCTCAAAGGGTTCGGCAGCGCTCAATTTCAACCTGCTGGAGGGGGGGACCAAAAAAATTTCGACCCCTCTCGCAGGGGGGACCAAAAAAATGTCGACCAGCTCGCGCGGAAATCCACCAACCCCCCCCTGTTGTTAAAAAATGACCACTCCCTAATATGTGAGTAATTATGGGGCGCTATGTGACAGACTAATTATGGGGTGCTATGTGACAGGGGTGCTATGTGAGTAATTATGGGGTGCTATGTGACAGAGTAATCATGAGGCGCTACATGACAGACTAATTATGGGGTGCTATATGACAGACTAATTATGGGGTGCTATGTGAGTAATTATGAGGCACTAAATGAATAATAATGAGGTGCTATGTGACAGATTAAATATGGGAAGCTACGTGATAGACCAATTATGGAGCGATATGGTAGTTACGTGGTGTTGTATGACTATGTAACATTGTGTGTAGTAGATATGGTAGTTACGTGGTGTTGTATGACTATGTGACATTGTGTGTAGTAGATATGGTATTTAGGTGGTATTGTATCACTATGTGACATTGTGTGTAGTAGATATGGTAGTTACGTGGTGTTGTATCACTATGTGACATTGTGTGTAGTAGATATGGTAGTTACGTGGTGTTGTATGACTATGTGACATTGTGTGTAGTAGATATGGTATTTACGTGGTATTGTATCACTATGTGACATTGTGTGTAGTAGATATGGTAGTTACGTGGTATTGTATGACTATGTGACATTATGTGTAGTAGATATGGTAGTTACATGGTATTGTGACACTATGTGACATTGTGTGTAGTAGATATGGTAGTTACGTGGTGTTGTATGACTTGTTACAGTAGGATTCCCCCTGTCAGTAAGCGACCTGTCCCCCCGGGTAAAGGACTTCCACCGGCGAGTTAAGCGCTATGTGATGGACTACGCTATACCTCTAGAACAGGAGTGGGTGAAGCACCACGAGGACCCGGCCACCAAGTGGACCGTTCTGCCGCAGATTGTCAAACTACAGGTAGGACAGAGTTAACCCTCTAGGGGCTGCTTAGACTATCATGGCCTTTATTGAGGGTCGCCATCCCATTAAACACAACTACGTATGTCAGACGTAAATTTACGTTCATTTGGGGTATGAACTATGTAAATTTGATAGGTTTATGAGCGTAAAAACATTAAGTTTTATTTACGTCTACAAACGTTTATGTCTGATTTACGTTTATCTACCTCTTTCAGACGTAAATAAACGTTATATATCTAAGTTTTTCTACCTTATTCAGACATAGATATTTGGCAAAACCACACATATAACTTGATGGATTTAATATAAGATACTTAGCTTTTACCTGGATTTGATACGGGATTCAAACATAGCCCTGTGTCATGTTAAAGTGATATCCACAAAGCTGTATCTATAATGTGCTTGTTGTGACCAAAACAAATAAACATAACCTCAATACTGTGCCTCTACATGGGTAAAAATCGACACGGGTGACACGGGCGACACGGCCGTTTAAGGGGCTTTTAAAAATCGACAGACACAGGAAAGTTGGGGGTAAAAATCGACCTGCAGGGATTTTTCTCTAAGTTCCTATATAGCTAAAATTCGACAAAGTGACACGGCCCTTTTGCTTAAATCCGACACGCCGGTTGTGGAACCTGTTTCTGCCCCTGGAGTCTGACCCCGGGGGTCAGCATGGACCAGGCCTCACCAACGTGGAGTATGCCTACCTGGCTGAGGAGATGGGGCGCTGTCTGCTGGCTCCTGAGGTGAGCACAGGGGACCTTAATCAGGGGCGCAGAAAATGAGGAGGACAGGCGCGCTATCGTTAAAAAAAGAGAAAAAATACATTGAACTGCCGAATTGGGAAAAGCATGTATCCCAATCCAAGCTAAAATTGGATAGCCTATCAAAAGCCCAATCTGCAATCAAATTGGGCAACGCGTCTGGGTTAGTGCAGAGATCAATGACCAGCAGAGATCAATGATTGGCTCAAATGGTTTAGCCTAGACAGGGGTAAATTGGTCACCCAGTCTGATCGCAGTCTGAGCCCAGTCTGAGCCCAAGCTGAACCTAGTCTGAGCCCAGTCTGGCTACAGTTTATGCCCAGTCTGAGCCCAGTCTGAGCCCAGTCTGGCTACAGTTTACACCCAGTCTGAGCCCAATCTGAACCCAGTCTGGGCCCAGTCTGAGCCAAGTCTGGCTACAGTTTACACCCATGGACGCCCCGGGTGTCAAGGTGGAGCGCCCTCTCAGTCTGTTTGGGTACCATGAACCCCCACGTGAGTACCACTCTATTTAACCCTTTAAGTCAACCCTTTAACCCTGTAAGGGCGGCATGATGTCTCATTGCATCATGCCCTTGGTCATGCCCTTGGTCGACACGATGCTTAAATGCAGCCCTGGTGAGTAACTCGCCAGTGCTGCATTCAAGCATCATGCTGACCCTATGGGGTTGACACACTCCTGGAGGGTCGGCCTGATGCATTCACTTGTACTGTATTTATGCATCATGATGATAAAGAGCGTAACAATATGCTGACCTATGTAATCATTAGCCTGAATAATCTAGCAAAGATGTGGTGAAAAAATCTTCTTCTTTTTTTAAACAAAAAACAATATACTTTTCTTTTTTTTAATATCAAATGAGATAAAAAAAAAAGATCCCATGCAATGACCTATGTATGTATGACCTTTCTACTCCCCCACAGGTGACCATTTGACCTTCCCCAACATACTAATGACCTTTCTACTCCGCCCACAGACAGCCATGTGACCTTCCCCAACATACTAATGACCTTTCTACTCCGCCCACAGACAGCCATGTGACCTTCACCAACATACTAATGACCTTTCTACTCCGCCCACAGACAGCCATGTGACCTTCACCAACATACTAATGACCTTTCTACTCCGCCCACAGACAGCCATGTGACCTTCCCCAACATACTAATGACCTTTCTACTCCGCCCACAGACAGCCATGTGACCTTCACCAACATACTAATGACCTTTCTACTCCGCCCATAGACAGCCATGTGACCTTCACCAACATACTAATGACCTTTCTACTCCGCCCACAGACAGCCATGTGACCTTCCCCAACATACTAATGACCTTTCTACTCCGCCCACAGACAGCCATGTGACCTTCCCCAACATACTAATGACCTTTCTACTCCGCCCACAGACAGCCATGTGACCTTCACCAACATACTAATGACCTTTCTACTCCGCCCACAGACAGCCATGTGACCTTCACCAATATACTAATGACCTTTCTACTCCCCCTACAGACAGCCATGTGACCTTCCCCAACATACTAATGACCTTTCTACTCCGCCCACAGTAAGCCATGTGACCTTCACCAACATACTAATGACCTTTCTACTCCGCCCACAGACAGCCATGTGACCTTCCCCAATATACTAATGACCTTTCTACTCCCCCTACAGACAGCCATGTGACCTTCACCAACATACTAATGACCTTTCTACTCCCCCACAGACGGCCATGTGACCTTCACCAACATACTAGTGACCTTTCTACTCGGCCCACAGACAGCCATGTGACCTTCCCCAACATACTAATGACCTTTCTACTCCGCCCACAGACAGCCATGTGACCTTCCCCAACGTACTAATGACGTTTCTACTCCGCCCACAGACAGCCATGTGACCTTCACTAGCATGCTAATGACCTTTCTACTCCCCCACAGACGGCCATGTGACCTTCACCAACATACTAATGACCTTTCTACTCCCACCACAGACGGCCATGCGGAGGTGTCCTTCACCAATGTGCGTGTCCCGGTGACCAACCTGTTGCTGGGTGAGGGGCGTGGGTTTGAGATCGCCCAGGGCCGGCTGGGCCCAGCCCGCATCCACCACTCCATGCGGCTCATCGGCAGCTGCGAGCGGGCCCTGCAGCTCATGATAAACAGGGTCAGTAAAGCTGTCACTCTCTGACTCATTGTGGTGGCACTTTCTGCTAGATCACATCTGAATTAATTACAATGATATCAGGCCAATTCCTGTTTGAATTATCTCATGATAATTATAGTGGTTGCCAATAGCTTCTGATGATGTAACTTCCTATCTGATCTATAGCTTCTGATGGTGTCACTTCCTATTTAATTTTGCTCATGATGATGCCACTTCCTGTCTGAAGTCAATTCCTCTTTGAATTGATGGTACAAAATGCAGTATGAATCATTTCCTGATCATGATCAAGTTACATATCCAGGTATACTTACGTATAATGTGGTTAAGATGTTGACTGAACAATAACGATACATTGTGCGTAGGTGAAGACACGAGTGGCATGGGGGAAGCCGCTGGTGGAGCAGGGGACGATACAAGCAGACATCGCTCAGTGCAGGATCGACATAGAACAGGCGCGCCTCCTGGTGCTAAAAGCTGCCCACATGATGGACACCGTGGGGAACAAGGTAAGGGGGGAGGGGGAACAAGGTAAGGGGAGAGGGGGAACAAGGTAAGGAGGCAAGGGGGAACAAGGTAAGGGGGAGAGGGGGAACAAGGTAAGGGGGAGGGGGAACAAGATAAGGGGGAGGGGGAACAAGGTAAGGGGGAGAGGGGGGAACAAGGTAAGGGGAGAGGGGGAACAAGGTAAGAGGGAGGGGGAACAAGGTAAGGGGGAGAGGGGGAACAAGGTAAGGGGGAGAGGGGGAACAAGGTAAGGGGGAGAGGGGAACAAGGTAAGGGGGAGGGGGAACAAGGTAAGGGGGAGGGGGAACAAGGTAAGGGGGAGAGGGGGAACAAGGTAAGGGGGAGAGGGGGAACAAGGTAAGGGGAGAGGGGGAACAAGGTAAGGGGGAGAGAGGAACAAGGTAAGGGGAGAGGGGGAACAAGGTAAGGGGGAGAGGGGGAACAAGGTAAGGGGAGAGGGGGAACAAGGTAAGGGGAGAGGGGGAACAAGGTAAGGGGGAGAGAGGAACAAGGTAAGGGGGAGAGGGAACAAGGTAAGGGGGAGAGGGGGAACAAGGTAAGGGGGAGAGGGGGAACAAGGTAAGGGGGAGAGGGGGAACAAGGTAAGGGGAGAGGGGGAACAAGGTAAGGGGGAGAGAGGAACAAGGTAAGGGGAGAGGGGGAACAAGGTAAGGGGAGAGGGGGAACAAGGTAAGGGGGGAGGGGGAACAAGGTAAGGGGGGAGGGGGAACAAGTTAAGGGGGAGAGAGGAACAAGGTAAGGGGGAGAGGGGGAACAAGGTAAGGGGAGAGGGGGAACAAGGTAAGGGGAGAGGGGGAACAAGGTAAGGGGAGAGGGGGAACAAGGTAAGGGGGGAGGGGGAACAAGGTAAGGGGAGAGGGGGAACAAGGTAAGGGGGGAGGGGGAACAAGGTAAGGGGAGAGGGGGAACAAGGTAAGGGGGAGAGAGGAACAAGGTAAGGGGGAGAGGGGGAACAAGGTAAGGGGGAGAGGGGGAACAAGGTAAGGGGAGAGGGGGAACAAGGTAAGGGGGAGAGAGGAACAAGGTAAGGGGGAGGGGGAACAAGGTAAGGGGGAGGGGGAACAAGGTAAGGGGGAGAGGGGGAACAAGGTAAGGGGGGAGGGGAACAAGGTAAGGGGGAGAGGGGGAACAAGGTAAGGGGAGAGGGGGAACAAGGTAAGGGGGAGAGAGGAACAAGGTAAGGGGAGAGGGGGAACAAGGTAAGGGGGAGAGAGGAACAAGGTAAGGGGAGAGGGGGAACAAGGTAAGGGGGAGAGGGGGAACAAGGTAAGGGGAGAGGGGGAACATGGTAGGGGGAGAGGGGAACAAGGTAAGCGGGAGAGGGGGAACAAGGTAAGGGGAGAGGGGGAACAAGGTAAGGGGAGAGGGGGAACAAGGTAAGGGGGAGAGAGGAACAAGGTAAGGGGGAGAGGGAACAAGGTAAGGGGGGAGGGGTAACAAGGTAAGGGGAGAGGGGGAACAAGGTAAGGGGGAGAGGGGAACAAGGTAGGGGGGAGAGGGGGAACAAGGTAAGGGGAGAGGGGGAACAAGGTAAGGGGGAGGGGGAACAAGGTAAGGGGGGAGGGGGACAAGGTAAGGGGAGAGGGGGAACAAGGTAAGGGGGAGAGGGGGAACAAGGTAAGGGGGCAAGGGGGAACAAGGTAAGGGGGAGGGGGAACAAGGTAAGGGGAGAGGGGGAACAAGGTAAGGGGGAGAGGGGGAACAAGGTAAGGGGGAGAGGGGGAACAAGGTAAGGGGGGAGGGGGAACAAGGTAAGGGGGAGGGGGAACAAGGTAAGGGGGGAGGGGTAACAAGGTAAGGGGGGAGGGGGAACAAGGTAAGGGGGGAGGGGAACAAGGTAAGGGGGAGAGGGGGAACAAGGTAAGGGGGGGAGGAAGAACAAGGTAAGGGGGAGAGGGGGAATAAGGTAAGGGGGGAGAGGGGGAACAAGGTAAGGGGGGAGGGGGAACAAGGTAAGGGGGAAGGGGAACAAGGTAAGGGGAGAGGGGGAACAAGGTAAGGGGGGAGGGGGAACAAGGTAAGGGGGAAGGGGAACAAGGTAAGGGGAGAGGGGGAACAAGGTAAGGGGAGAGGGAACAAGGTAAGGGGAGAGGGGGAACAAGATAAGGGGGAGAGGGGAAACAAGGTAAGGGGGGAGGGGGAACAAGGTAAGGGGGAGGGGGAACAAGGTAAGGGGGAGAGGGGGAACAAGGTAAAGGGGGGAGAGGGAACAAGGTAAGGGGAGAGGGGGAACAAGGTAAGGGGGAGAGGGGGAACAAGGTAAGGGGGGAGGGGGAACAAGGTAAGGGGGAGGGGGAACAAAGTAAGGGGGAGAGGGAACAAGGCAAGGGGAGAGGGGGAACAAGATAAGGGGGAGAGGGGAAACAAGGTAAGGGGGGAGGGGGAACAAGGTAAGGGGGAGGGGGAACAAGGTAAGGGGGAGAGGGGGAATAAGGTAAGGGGGGAGAGGGGGAACAAGGTAAGGGGGAGAGGGGGAACAAGGTAAGGGGGAGAGGGGGAACAAGGTAAGGGGGAGAAGGAACAAGGTAAGGGGGGAGGGGGAACAAGGTAAGGGGGAGAGAGGGGACAAGGTAAGGGGAGAGGGGGAACAAGGTAAGGGGGAGAGGGGGAACAAGGTAAGGGGGAGAGGGGGGACAAGGTAAGGGGAGAGGGGGAACAAGGTAAGGGGGAGAGAGGAACAAGGTAAGGGGGAGAGGGGGAACAAGGTAAGGAGGGATGGGGAACAAGATAAGGGGGGAGGGGGAACAAGGTAAGGGGGGTGGGGGAACAAGGTAAGGGGGAGAGGGGGGACAAGGTAAGGGGGAGAGGGGGAACAAGATAAGGGGGAGAGGGGGAACAAGGTAAGGGGGGTGGGCGAACAAGGTAAGGGGGAGAGGGGGGACAAGGTAAGGGGGAGAGGGGAACAAGGTAAGGGGGGAGGGGGAACAAGGTAAGGGGGAGAGGGGGGGACAAGGTAAGGGGGGAGGGGGAACAAGGTAAGGGGGGAGGGGGAACAAGGTTAGGGGGAGAGGGGGAACAAGGTAAGGGGGGAGGGAACAAGGTAAGGGGGAGAGGGGGAACAAGGTAAGGGGGGAGGGAGAACAAGGTAAGGGGGAGAGGGGGAACAAGGTAAGGGGGGAGAGGGGGAACAAGGTAAGGGGGAGAGGGGGAACAAGGTAAGGGGGGAGGGGGAACAAGGTAAGGGGAGGGGGAACAAGGTAAGGGGGGAGGGGGAACAAGGTAAGGGGAGAGGGGGAACAAGATAAGAGGGAGAGCGGGAACAAGGTAAGGGGGGAGGGGGAACAAGGTAAGGGGGAGAGGGGGAACAAGGTAAGGGGGAGGGGGAACAAGGTAAGGGGGAGGGGGAACAAGGTAAGGGGAGAGGGGGAACAAGGTAAGGGGGAGAGGGGGAACAAGGTAAGGGGGGAGGGGGAACAAGGTAAGGAGAGGGGGGAACAAGGTAAGGGGGGAGGGGGAACAAGGTAAGGGGGGAGGGGGAACAAGGTAAGAGGGAGAGCGGGAACAAGGTAAGGGGGGAGGGGGAACAAGGTAAGGGGGAGAGGGGGAACAAGGTAAGGGGGAGGGGGAACAAGGTAAGGGGGAGGGGGAACAAGGTAAGGGGGAGGGGGAACAAGGTAAGGGGAGAGGGGGAACAAGGTAAGGGGGGAGGGGGAACAAGGTAAGGAGAGGGGGAACAAGGTAAGGGGGGAGGGGGAACAAGGTAAGGGGGGAGGGGGAACAAGGTAAGAGGGAGAGCGGGAACAAGGTAAGGGGGGAGGGGGAACAAGGTAAGGGGGAGAGGGGGAACAAGGTAAGGGGAGGGGGAACAAGGTAAGGGGGAGGGGGAACAAGGTAAGGGGAGAGGGGGAACAAGGTAAGGGGGAGAGGGGGAACAAGGTAAGGGGGGAGGGGGAACAAGGTAAGGGGGGAGGGGGAACAAGGTAAGGGGGAAGGGGGAGAGAGAGTGTGATTGAGACAGAATTTGAGAGAAATAGAGGAAAAGAGACAGAGACTGAGAAGGATAGAGAAATGGGAGGGAGAAAGAGATGGGAGGGAGGGAGAGAAAGATTGGAGGGAGAGAGGGGGAACAAGGTAAGGGGGGAGGGGGAACAAGGTAAGGGGAGGGGGAACAAGATAAGGGGGAGGGGGAACAAGGTAAGAGGGAGAGCGGGAACAAGGTAAGGGGGGAGAGGGGGAACAAGGTAAGGGGGAGGGGGAACAAGGTAAGAGGGAGAGCGGGAACAAGGTAAGGGGGGAGGGGGAACAAGGTAAGGGGGAGGGGGAACAAGGTAAGGGGAGAGGGGGAACAAGGTAAGGGGGAGGGGGGAACAGGTAAGAGGGAGAGCGGGAACAAGGTAAGGGGGAGGGGGAACAAGGTAAGGGGGAGGGGGAACAAGGTAAGGGGGAGAGGGGGAACAAGGTAAGGGGGGAGGGGGAACAAGGTAAGGGGAGAGGGGGAACAAGGTAAGGGGGAGAGAGGAACAAGGTAAGGGGGAGAGGGGGAACAAGGTAAGGGGGAGGGGGAACAAGGTAAGGGGGAGGGGAACAAGGTAAGTGGGAGAGCGGGAACAAGGTAAGGGGGGAGGGGAACAAGGTAAGGGGGAGAGCGGGAACAAGGTAAGGGGAGAGGGGGAACAAGGTAAGGGGGAGGGGGAACAAGGTAAGGGGGAGGGGGAACAAGGTAAGGGGGAGAGGGGGAACAAGGTAAGGGGAGAGGGGGAACAAGGTAAGGGGGAGAGGGGGAACAAGGTAAGGGGGAGGGGGAACAAGGTAAGGGGGAGGGGGAACAAGGTAAGGGGGAGGGGGAACAAGGTAAGAGGGAGAGCGGGAACAAGGTAAGGGGGGAGGTATACTAAACCCATATCTAAATATCTGTATTCAAATAATATGGATAAGAAAAATCCAGTCCATTTTTATACCTTTCTAGAGTTACCAATTTGCCTTCCTCTTTTCCACTAAAATAAAAGCATCCAATATCTCTATAGAGAGGTGTGAGAAAATGCAGACAAGGTCGCCAAAATGAGTTATAGCCCTTTCGACCTCACCACAGGCACATTCTGATCGATGGGGAATGTCACCCCATCTACCATAATACCTACTAAGTATGTAAGGAGAATAACACATTATTTGCCAAACTATGTCTGTATGTTTAATAGTCATAATGTATGTGCTTGTATTATAGTACCTACTAGTATAGTGATAATCCTAATACAGTCAACTCCCTCTTAGCGGCCACCCCTCCAGTGCAGCCAATCCCTCTAATGCAGACACTTTTCATAG
>OX381720.1:62501380-62577655 GCA_947462335.1 Harmothoe impar | reverse complement strand
TCAGCATGATGCATGAATGCAGCACTGGCGAGTTACTCACCGCAGCTGCATTGGTACATCATGACGACAAATGTCATATTCTACTCTAGAGACATCCGTCCCTAAAGGGTTAAGTAAATATGTGGCTGCTTAAAGTCAAACTTTGAGCATCTTTAATTCCAAAGGTCTCTTTAATGTCATTGGCTGTGTCTCATGAGATCGTAACAATTGGATAGTCTTTGACCGGGTGACGTCTTTGATCAGGTGACATCTTTGACCAGGTTATGTCTTTGACTGGCGAGATTAAAACAGCTGAAATTGGGGCTATTTACACGGAAATGCCAGGAAATTTGTAAGAAACAGTATTATAGTACATATTAGCCTTTCCCCCTGCCTTTCCCTCTAAATAGGTCCCTTTTCAACTGTATTAATATTTCTGGTCAGAGATCTCACCCGGTCAAAGACGTCACCCGTCAAAGACCATCCAATTGTTTAAATTTCATGAGACTTAGCCCATTATGACATTTTCGTGACATTTACATGACGTTTACTGGAAGCTGCTTAAAGTGTGACTTTAAACAATAAAAGGTTTGGTCTAATGCGCACCATTATGCAGTGGGAGTGCAGGATTTTCTGTTGCTAAAAACAGGTAAACAATACTCGCCCCCCTCTCAGGAGAGTGTTCACCCACCCAGTCAAGGGGTCGAAATTTGTTATCCCCCTCCCCAAACCTTTATCCTTGGATGATTACCACAATAGAGCACATTTAACCTTGGAGATGATGCTCAGTAAAACTTTGATAATTGTTTTTCAATGGAAGGTATGTTACATTTGCACTTTGTGTTGGGGACATAGTTGCCAAGAGGGTCATGCATCAAGTCCAAAGCACGGGAGGAGCGTCTTTCCACAAAGATATTTTAGTCAGTGTTTATACTGTACATGTTCCCTGTTTGGAGGGATGGGGTTCTGCAGTCATTATCTATAATGTAATATGTTTCTGATTTTGCAGGCGTTTGGAGGTATGGGGTTCTGCAGTCATTTTCTATAATGTAATATGTTTCTGATGTTGCAGGCGTTTGGAGGTATGGGGTTCTGCACCGACACCCCTATCCCCGTGTTCTATGCGTATGCGCGCAGACAGCGAGTGATAGACGGGCCTGACGAGGTACATCGCAGCGCACTGGCACGCATGGAGCTGAGGAAGTACGGCATCGCCAAACTGTAGCTGACGTACAATAACGCTGACTGTAGCTGACGTACAAATAACGCTAACTGTAACTGACGTACAAATAACGCTAAACTGTAACTGATGTACAAATAACGCTAACTGTAACTGACGTACAAATAACGCTAAACTGTAGCTGACGTACAAATAACGCTAACTGTAACTGACGTACGAATAACGCCAAACTGTAACTGACGTACAAATAACGCTAACTGTAATTGAAGTACAAATAACGCTAACTGTAGCTGACATACAAATAACACTAACTGTAACTGACGTACAAATAACGCCAACTGTACCTGACGTACAAATAACACTAACTGTAACTGACGTACAAATAACACTAACTGTAACTGACGTACAAATAACGCCAAACTGTAACTGACGTACAAATAACGCCGAACTGTAGCTGACGTACAAATAACACCAAACTGTAACTGATGTACAAATAACGCTGACTGTAATTGACGTACAAATAACACTAACTGTAACTGACGTACAAATAACGCCAAACTGTAACTGACGTACAAATAACGCCGAACTGTAGCTGACGTACAAATAAAGCCAACTGTAGCTGACGTACAAGTTGCAACAAACTGTAACTTAGGTACAAATGATAGCAAACTGTAGCTTATGAACAAACAACAACAAACTGTAGCTGACGTACAAACAACAACAAACTGTAGCTGACGTACAAATAAAGCCAAACTGTCATTGACATACAAATAACGCTAACTGTAAATGATGTACAAATAACACCAAACTGTAACTGACGTACAAATAACGCTAACTGTAATTGACGTACAAATAAAGCCAAACTGTAACTGATGTACAAATAACGCTAACTGTAGCTGACGTACAAATAACACCAAACTGTAACTGACGTACAAATAACGCCAAACTGTAGCTGACGTACAAATAACACCAAACTGTAGCTGACGTACAAATAACACTAACTGTAACTGACGTCCAAATAACACCAAACTGTAGCTGACGTACAAATAACGCCAAACTGTAGCTGACGTACAAATAACGCCAAACTGTAGCTGACGTACAAATAACGCCAAACTGTAGCTGACGTACAAATAACACTAACTGTAACTGACGTCCAAATAATGCTAACTGTAGCTGACGTACAAATAACGCCAAACTGTAACTGACGTACAAATAACACCAAACTGTAACTGACGTACAAATAACGCCAAACTGTAACTTACGTATAAATAACACTAAACTGCAATTGACGTACAAAGATTGCTAACTGTAGCTTACATACAAATAATGCTAACTGACGTGAAAAGAACGCTAACTGATGTGAAAAGAATGCTAACTGACATGAAAAGAACGCTAACTGACATGAAAAGAATCCTAACTGACGTGAAAAGAATGCTAACTGATGTGAAAAGAACGCTAACTGACATGAAAAGAACGCTAACTGACATGAAAAGAACGCTAACTGACATGAAAAGAACGCTAGCTGACATGAAAAGAACGCTAACTGAAATGAAAAGAACGCTAACTGAACTGACGTGAAAAGAACGCTAACTGAAATGAAAAGAACGCTAACTGACATGAAAAGAACGCTAACTGACCTGAAAAGAACGCTAACTGACGTAAAAAGAAAGCTAACTGATGTACAAATAACGCTAACTGTGGCTTACGTACAAAGAACGCCATAATGTACTGATGCAGCACCCATGAAGCCCCAGCAAGTAACTTGTATGGTCGCTAAGAACCTTAAATGCAGCACTGGTGGGAGAGGTGGGAACTTCTTGGTTTGAATTATGCATGACCTGTTCCGTTCAGGTACACAGTACCAAGACATTTTAGTTCTTTTTTCTCCACAAGATGTCGGATTTCTACCCGCCTCCTCTTGGCTACCGCTGTTGATAATTTCTTTGGATATACAGTAACAACTTCCCTTTGGGATTTATTGAGTGTCCATCATGTACTAATGTTAATATTTTGTTGTGACTGACATTCAGCAATGTACAACTGATATTGGTGTAGTACACAGTGCATATTGAATAAAAGAGGCAATGTATTATAAGTGTTGTATTTTGATATCCCAGAACTTTCACTATTTTTTCAATTTATTTGATGATAAAGCTAATCTGACAAATAGTCCCCGCATGACCACCTGAGATCCTAATCATTTTCCACCACCATGAAGATGCATGTAATTCATGAACATATAAAAAAATACAGCTTTCAACATTTCTAAGATTTTGGCCAGTGAACATTTTGTGTCATCTTCAGAATGCAAAAGATTCAGAATACAATGGGCTAGAAGTCCAGGCCCAATTTTGTAAACGTTTAAGTGTACACTCAGGCAGTCCAAAGTGTTCACATAGCGAGATGTAAGTGTTTTCCTTAAGAACGTTCCCTTTTCTATATTTTTAAAACATTTTTCAGTGTACACTTAGCCGAAGTCTACACTTTTAAAAGCTTAAGTGAGCTTGCAACTGCTGTCTTAAGCATGAAATCAGTGAAAAGTTACATAAATATGTTTGTTTAGTGGAATTGTTTTCGAAATAAGGCCGGATTAATACACATCCTTCATGACAATGTTTAAGAGGATATCAAGAACCTGCCTCAAACCTGTCCCAAACTTGCCTGTGTGAGTTAGTTCATGTCCAACACACCAGATGTCTGTAGTGGAGCTGCAGCAGAAACCCCCTGCATGACCTGGTGCTGCAGCCCCCTGTATTGTAGTGCCTAACTTGTGTCACCAGCCCCACTCCACTGGCATAATCTACAATAGCAGGGGGTATTCCACAAGTTCTGGAAGTGTTTCCAGAGGTTTTTGTGGTCCTGTACAGAATTGTTTTTCTCATTTTTACACCCCCCCCCCCCCTCTGCTGTCACTACGGACGTCGCTAGCGGATTTGCAAGCATTCCTCTGTTATATCTAACCCACTGAGCCTCTCCAGGAGGCTTTGGCGGTCGTGTAGCTTTTTTCAGAATTGGAATCGGACCATTATTAGCCAATACAGAATTTAACCCCTCTGGCCATCACTATGGCCCTAGCTTCACCAAGGACTTGAAAGGAAAATGCAATGAACAGTGGCTATGTTACAAATCTTAGATTCTTTATTTAGAATTTATATTACTTTTTTTATACAGAAATGATGTACCGCACATTACCATTATCATCATCATCATGGAAATCATACATCACCTGCAGTAGGAGGAGGTCATAATAATAATAATAATAATTATAATGATATACTAACTACTAGTCTACACATCAGTACCAACCCGTGAGCAGCATACATCAGAGTGCTGAACCGCACACGTCCACCTCCCAGAGAGGGGGCAGGGAGGGGGCAGACTGAATGACTATGTGGCAGTATCCAGGAATGGAGGGGGGGGGGTTACACTGTAGACACTATACTACATGGGGGGTGTAGATGGGAAGTAGATGAGTATGCACCACACTTTGAGCCGACTACTTTAATATTACAGACGTGGTATGAAAACACTGCTCAATAAACCCACCAAACGCACGGAGGGAGAGGAGCATCAAGATGCACTATAATCACTACTAACAATGTCTACAATGTAATAATGATATTAACCATACAGTGGGTATCTCATGGCAGCTGTGGCGCTCCCGTGTTTAAATATGGATCGTCTCCAAAGTCAGATGTGAAGCAGTCACTCTCTGCCCCCTTCTTGAAATTTACACGCGTTGTATTGGAGCTCAGCTCATGGTTTACCAGCAACGTACTAATAATAGTTGTGTTTCCATCCCGATATAATGGAGTTTCATATTCCTGTTTAAACTCTTTAGCCGGGTGCCATTACTTTTTTGTTTCCTCAGAAATAATACTTATGTTTGTTGTTAGTTTTACATAAAGCCAAATGACAAAAACATCATTCAAGCTCATTTATTTTTCCTCCTTGTCATTTACTACAGAAAACTTGATGTTGATGAGCTCTCCATGTCCTTACATTGCCACACACACCTGTCAACCTTCACATTATTCTTTCAACAGGATTCCAACATTTGGCATCTCTGCACACCACATTCCAGCAGCCACCGAGACTGCTTCGCCAACAGGAAATTATTATGATAAACATAGTCCCTACTGCCACTATAAATGCTAAGAATGTCAAACTATTTACAAATATTACAATGCCATTACATATTCCACTAATGTAACAATTGAACCCACAGATGGAGGGTAGCGTATTAATAGCGAGCCGTACCACTGTCCCGGGGTTCAGCACAGTTTGCCCCCAGGCAGCATTTTATTCTCTTTTCTTTTAAGTATCACGCCTTTGGGAGAGGGTGCTACTGCTACTACTGTCAATGCTAAACACAAAACCAAGATGGCTACCGTTGGGCCTTACCATGGGAGGCGTGGGACCACAGCAGCACCAAAGGACTGAGGTGAGTGGAGACGGGGTCGGGCACCGAGCCGTTTGGAGAGAAATCATCATCTGGAGTGGATCTCATTGTCTTTTGTAACTACTGTTTTCTGAAATACTGCTTGATGGGTGCAAAGGGAAGTCCTCAGGCATGGCCAAATGAAGGACACACTATTACATATTTGGATACATTATTCTCTAACCTTCAGAAAATACAAAGATAGCTTATTGCCCGTGTCTGTCTTCTAAGCACATCACATCACGGCTACCACTACCATAATTACGATTATCATCAATATCATTGTTAGCGTTCCACAATCACAGTAAAAAGATGACTACCACCAGCAGGCGGCCATGTTGTGGGGATGTAGTCGGGTGACGGGCCGCTCACACCGAGTGGTACAAGAAGGGTGGGGGGCAGCAAGGCAGCACAAACATCACCACCAGGGGTCACTGTGGGGGGCAGTGTCTGCAGGCCTCAGTTAAGGTGCGCCTCAAGACCCAAGTCTAAATGTGCGTCTGCAAACACAGCATGGACAAGGCCCTTCACACATTACAAAATGCAGCACAAGGGATCCCAAGTCTTGAGGAACTAGAGCTGATACAGGGAGGGCCCTCCACCATAGTGAGTGGGCTTTAAACAGGCTGAGGTCTGCAGTTTGTAATCTTTGGATGCCCCTTTACATCTTGGAATCTAACAAAGACAGTAAAGTGTCAGTTCTATGTCATGTCCTGACTTGTAGTAACCTCTTTGTTTGGTTGGCTTACCAATAGTGTAACCCTCACAAAACCACCACTTTGACTGTTCAGCATTTGGTTATAACAGGACACACAATTCTCACCCCGTATAGATTGTACAATAAAACTCTGTATTTCTACACAGCCTTTGATGCCATTCCCAATTTCTGTTTACATTTTTTAAATGTTGAACCAGCATCTGTGTCTTGGGAGGCTAGGCCCCACTGGCAGCCACCATCTTGTCAAGACTGGTGCCTCCCCCTGGTGTGAAATGTGGGAATTATAATTGCCCACCTTGGTCCTCAGCAGTAAAGGGCCAGATTGTTTCTAGTTAGTGGATAATGCTGTGTGATACATTAAATGCATATGGGCTATAGAGGCCTTGTCAGGGGGTGGGGAGGGGATTTGATGAATGTTTGATTATTGCCCAGAGGTGTCTCAGTTCAGAATGTGGCTCAGTTTGAGTTGGATGTTTATTTTTTATTCACTTCCTATTTGTGTGCGCGCAAACTACGGACGTCTCCCACACATTTACTAAGCCTCTGAGGTGAATTTCAGTTGCACAGGGGTGTTCAGGTTGATTCAGGCTTCGCGTGAGTGGTCGAATTTTTAAAATCGGAGCATTTTTAAATTTTAGTTTATCGCGATGTGCATACGGGTGCACCTAGCGGATTTACTAGCGTTCCCCTGTTGAATCTGACCAACTGAGCCTCTCCAGAAGGCCTTGGCGGTCTTGTAGCTTTTTACGGAATTGAAATCGCACCATTATTAGCGAGTACAGAATTTTTTTTCTTATTTCTTCACCCCCCGGCCGTCACCACGGACGTCTTCAGCGGATTTACTAGCGTTTCCCTGTTAAATCTTACCCACTGAGGCTCTCCAGAAGGCTTTAGCGGTCTTGTAGCTTTTTACGGAATTGAAATCGGACCATTATTAGCGAGTACAGAATTTTTTTCTTATTTCTTCACCCCCCGGCCGTCACTACGGACGTTGCTAGCGGATTTACTAGCGTTCCCCTGTTAAATCTGACTCACTGAGCCTCTCCGGGAGACTTTGGCTGTCGTGTAGCTTTTTACGGAATTGAAATTGGACCATTATTAGCGAGTACAGAATTTTTTTTCTTATTTCTTCACCCCCCCCCCCGCCGTCGCTACGGACGTCGCTAGCGGATTGACTAGCGTTGCCCTGTTAAATCTGACCCACTGAGCCTCTCCGGGAGACTTTGGCCGTCGTGTAGCTTTTTACGGAATTGAAATCGGACCATTATTGTGAAATGTGACCCACTGAGCCTCTCAAGGAGGCCTTTGGCTTTCGTGTAGCTTTTATCGGACTTGAAACCAGACCGCTATTAGCCAATACAGAATTTTTTTCTTATGTTTTAACCCCTCTGGCCATCACTATGGAGCTTGCTTCACCAAGGACTTGAAAAGAAAACGCAATGAACAGTGGCTATGTTACAAATCTTAGATTCTTTATTTAGAATTTATATTACTTTTTTTTTATACAGACATGATGTACCGCACATTACCATTATCATCATCATCATGGAAATCATACATCACCTGCAGTAGGAGGAGGTCATAATAATAATAATAATGATACACTAACTACTAGTCTACACATCAGTACCAACCCGTGAGCAGCATACATCAGAGGGCTGAACCGCACACGTCCACCTCCCAGAGAGGGGGCAGGGAGGGGGCAGACTGAATGACTATGTGGCAGTATCCAGGAATGGGGGAGGGGGGGGGGGTTACACTGTAGACACTATACTACATGGGGGGGGGGGGTGTAGATGGGAAGTAGATGAGTATGCACCACACTTTGAGCCGACTACTTTAATATTACAGACGTGGTATGAAAACACTGCTCAATAAACCCACCAAACGCACGGAGGGAGAGGAGCATCAAGATGCACTATAATCACTACTAACAATGTCTACAATGTAATAATGATATCAACCATACAGTGGGTATCTCATGGCAGCTGTGGGGCTCCCGTGTTCAAATATGGATCGTCTCAAAAGTCAGATGTGAAGCAGTCACTCTCTGCCCCCTTCTTGAAATTTACACGCGTTGTATTGGAGCTCAGCTCACGGTTTACCAGCAACGTACTAATAATAGTTGTGTTTCCATTCCGATATAATGGAGTTTCATATTCCTGTTTAAACTCTTTAGCCGGGTGGCATTACTTTTTTGGTTCCTCAGAAATAATACTTATGTTTGTTGTTATTTTTACATAAAGCCAAATGACAAAAACATCATTCAAGCTCATTTATTTTTCCTCCTTGTCATTTACTACAGAAAACTTGATGTTGATGAGCTCTTCATGTCCTTACATTGCCACACACACCTGTCAACCTTCACATTATTCTTTCAACAGGATTCCAACATTTGGCATCTCTGCACACCACATTCCAGCAGCCACCGAGACTGCTTCGCCAACAGGAAATTATTATGATAAACATAGTCCCTACTGCCACTATAAATGCTAAGAATGTCAAACTATTTACAAATATTACAATGCCATTACATATTCCACTAATGTAACAATTGAAACCACAGATGGAGGGTAGCGTATTAATAGCGAGCCGTACCACTGTCCCGGGGTTCAGCACAGTTTGCCTCCAGGCAGCATTTTATTCTTTTTTTTTAAGTATCACGCCTTTGGGAGAGGGTGCTACTGCTACTACTGTCAATGCTAAACACAAAACCAAGATGGCTACCGTTGGGCCTTACCATGGGAGGCGTGGGACCACAGCAGCACCAAAGGACTGAGGTGAGTGGAGACGGGGTTGGGCACCGAGCCGTTTGGAGAGAAATCATCATCTGGAGTGGATCTCATGTCTTTTGTAACTACTGTTTTCTGAAATACTGCTTGATGGGTGCAAAGGGAAGTCCTCGGGCATGGCCAAATGAAGGACAAACACTTGTTCCTATTACACAATTAGATACATTATTCTCTAACCTTCAGAAAATACAAAGATAGCTTATTGCCCGTGTCTGTTGTAAAATCTTCTAAGCACATCACATCACGGCTACCACTACCATAATTACGATTATCATCAATATCATTGTTAGCGTTCCACAATCACAGTAAAAAGATGACTACCACCAGCAGGCGGCCATGTTGTGGGGATGTAGTCGGGTGAGGGGCCGCTCACACCGAGTGGTACAAGAAGGGTGGGGGGCAGCAAGGCAGCACAGACATCACCACCAGGGGTCACTGTGGGGGGCAGTGTCTGCAGGCCTCAGTTAAGGTGCGCCTCAAGACCCAAGTCTAAATGTGTGTCTGCAAACACAGCATAGACAGGCCCTTCACACATTACAAAATGCAGCACAAGGGATCCCAAGTCTTGAGGAACTAGAGCTGATACAGGGAGGGCCCTCCACCATAGTGAGTGGGCTTTAAACAGGCTGAGGTCTGCAGTTTGTAATCTTTGGATGCCCCTTTACATCTTGGAATCTAACAAAGACAATAAAGTGTCAGTTCTATGTCATGTCCTGACTTGTAGTAACCTCTTTGTTGGGTTGGCTTACCAATAGTGTAACCCTCACGAAACCACCACTTTGACCGTTCAGCATTTGGTTATAACAGGACACACAATTCTCACCCCGTATACATTGTACAAAAACACTCTGTATTTCTACACAGCCTTTGATGCCATTCCCAATTTCTGTTTGCATTTTTCAAATGTTGAACCAGCATCTGTGTCTTGGGAGGCTAGGCCCCACTGGCAGCCACCATCTTGTCAAGACTGGTGCCTCCCCCTGGTGTGAAATGTGGGAATTATAATTGCCCACCTTGGTCCTCAGCAGTAAAGGGCCAGATTGTTTCTAGTTAGTGGATAATGCTGTGTGATACATTAAATGCATATGGGCTATAGAGGCCTTGTCAGGGGGTGGGGAGGGGATTTGATGAATGTTTGATTATTGCCCAGAGGTGTCTCAGTTCAGAATGTGGCTCAGTTTGAGTTGGATGTTTATTTTTTATTCACTTCCTATTTGTGTGCGCGCAAACTACGGACGTCTCCCACACATTTACTAAGCCTCTGAGGTGAATTTCAGTTGCACAGGGGTGTTCAGGTTGATTCAGGCTTCGCGTGAGTGGTCGAATTTTTAAAATCGGAGCATTTTTAAATTTTAGTTTATCGCGATGTGCATACGGGTGCACCTAGCGGATTTACTAGCGTTCCCCTGTTGAATCTGACCAACTGAGCCTCTCCAGAAGGCCTTGGCGGTCTTGTAGCTTTTTACGGAATTGAAATCGCACCATTATTAGCGAGTACAGAATTTTTTTTCTTATTTCTTCACCCCCCGGCCGTCACCACGGACGTCTTCAGCGGATTTACTAGCGTTTCCCTGTTAAATCTTACCCACTGAGGCTCTCCAGAAGGCTTTAGCGGTCTTGTAGCTTTTTACGGAATTGAAATCGGACCATTATTAGCGAGTACAGAATTTTTTTCTTATTTCTTCACCCCCCGGCCGTCACTACGGACGTTGCTAGCGGATTTACTAGCGTTCCCCTGTTAAATCTGACTCACTGAGCCTCTCCGGGAGACTTTGGCTGTCGTGTAGCTTTTTACGGAATTGAAATTGGACCATTATTAGCGAGTACAGAATTTTTTTTCTTATTTCTTCACCCCCCCCCCCCGCCGTCGCTACGGACGTCGCTAGCGGATTGACTAGCGTTGCCCTGTTAAATCTGACCCACTGAGCCTCTCCGGGAGACTTTGGCCGTCGTGTAGCTTTTTACGGAATTGAAATCGGACCATTATTGTGAAATGTGACCCACTGAGCCTCTCAAGGAGGCCTTTGGCTTTCGTGTAGCTTTTATCGGACTTGAAACCAGACCGCTATTAGCCAATACAGAATTTTTTTCTTATGTTTTAACCCCTCTGGCCATCACTATGGAGCTTGCTTCACCAAGGACTTGAAAAGAAAACGCAATGAACAGTGGCTATGTTACAAATCTTAGATTCTTTATTTAGAATTTATATTACTTTTTTTTTATACAGACATGATGTACCGCACATTACCATTATCATCATCATCATGGAAATCATACATCACCTGCAGTAGGAGGAGGTCATAATAATAATAATAATGATACACTAACTACTAGTCTACACATCAGTACCAACCCGTGAGCAGCATACATCAGAGGGCTGAACCGCACACGTCCACCTCCCAGAGAGGGGGCAGGGAGGGGGCAGACTGAATGACTATGTGGCAGTATCCAGGAATGGGGGAGGGGGGGGGGGGTTACACTGTAGACACTATACTACATGGGGGGGGGGGGTGTAGATGGGAAGTAGATGAGTATGCACCACACTTTGAGCCGACTACTTTAATATTACAGACGTGGTATGAAAACACTGCTCAATAAACCCACCAAACGCACGGAGGGAGAGGAGCATCAAGATGCACTATAATCACTACTAACAATGTCTACAATGTAATAATGATATCAACCATACAGTGGGTATCTCATGGCAGCTGTGGGGCTCCCGTGTTCAAATATGGATCGTCTCAAAAGTCAGATGTGAAGCAGTCACTCTCTGCCCCCTTCTTGAAATTTACACGCGTTGTATTGGAGCTCAGCTCACGGTTTACCAGCAACGTACTAATAATAGTTGTGTTTCCATTCCGATATAATGGAGTTTCATATTCCTGTTTAAACTCTTTAGCCGGGTGGCATTACTTTTTTGGTTCCTCAGAAATAATACTTATGTTTGTTGTTATTTTTACATAAAGCCAAATGACAAAAACATCATTCAAGCTCATTTATTTTTCCTCCTTGTCATTTACTACAGAAAACTTGATGTTGATGAGCTCTTCATGTCCTTACATTGCCACACACACCTGTCAACCTTCACATTATTCTTTCAACAGGATTCCAACATTTGGCATCTCTGCACACCACATTCCAGCAGCCACCGAGACTGCTTCGCCAACAGGAAATTATTATGATAAACATAGTCCCTACTGCCACTATAAATGCTAAGAATGTCAAACTATTTACAAATATTACAATGCCATTACATATTCCACTAATGTAACAATTGAAACCACAGATGGAGGGTAGCGTATTAATAGCGAGCCGTACCACTGTCCCGGGGTTCAGCACAGTTTGCCTCCAGGCAGCATTTTATTCTTTTTTTTTAAGTATCACGCCTTTGGGAGAGGGTGCTACTGCTACTACTGTCAATGCTAAACACAAAACCAAGATGGCTACCGTTGGGCCTTACCATGGGAGGCGTGGGACCACAGCAGCACCAAAGGACTGAGGTGAGTGGAGACGGGGTTGGGCACCGAGCCGTTTGGAGAGAAATCATCATCTGGAGTGGATCTCATGTCTTTTGTAACTACTGTTTTCTGAAATACTGCTTGATGGGTGCAAAGGGAAGTCCTCGGGCATGGCCAAATGAAGGACAAACACTTGTTCCTATTACACAATTAGATACATTATTCTCTAACCTTCAGAAAATACAAAGATAGCTTATTGCCCGTGTCTGTTGTAAAATCTTCTAAGCACATCACATCACGGCTACCACTACCATAATTACGATTATCATCAATATCATTGTTAGCGTTCCACAATCACAGTAAAAAGATGACTACCACCAGCAGGCGGCCATGTTGTGGGGATGTAGTCGGGTGAGGGGCCGCTCACACCGAGTGGTACAAGAAGGGTGGGGGGCAGCAAGGCAGCACAGACATCACCACCAGGGGTCACTGTGGGGGGCAGTGTCTGCAGGCCTCAGTTAAGGTGCGCCTCAAGACCCAAGTCTAAATGTGTGTCTGCAAACACAGCATAGACAGGCCCTTCACACATTACAAAATGCAGCACAAGGGATCCCAAGTCTTGAGGAACTAGAGCTGATACAGGGAGGGCCCTCCACCATAGTGAGTGGGCTTTAAACAGGCTGAGGTCTGCAGTTTGTAATCTTTGGATGCCCCTTTACATCTTGGAATCTAACAAAGACAATAAAGTGTCAGTTCTATGTCATGTCCTGACTTGTAGTAACCTCTTTGTTGGGTTGGCTTACCAATAGTGTAACCCTCACGAAACCACCACTTTGACCGTTCAGCATTTGGTTATAACAGGACACACAATTCTCACCCCGTATACATTGTACAAAAACACTCTGTATTTCTACACAGCCTTTGATGCCATTCCCAATTTCTGTTTGCATTTTTCAAATGTTGAACCAGCATCTGTGTCTTGGGAGGCTAGGCCCCACTGGCAGCCACCATCTTGTCAAGACTGGTGCCTCCCCCTGGTGTGAAATGTGGGAATTATAATTGCCCACCTTGGTCCTCAGCAGTAAAGGGCCAGATTGTTTCTAGTTAGTGGATAATGCTGTGTGATACATTAAATGCATATGGGCTATAGAGGCCTTGTCAGGGGGTGGGGAGGGGATTTGATGAATGTTTGATTATTGCCCAGAGGTGTCTCAGTTCAGAATGTGGCTCAGTTTGAGTTGGATGTTTATTTTTTATTCACTTCCTATTTGTGTGCGCGCAAACTACGGACGTCTCCCACACATTTACTAAGCCTCTGAGGTGAATTTCAGTTGCACAGGGGTGTTCAGGTTGATTCAGGCTTCGCGTGAGTGGTCGAATTTTTAAAATCGGAGCATTTTTAAATTTTAGTTTATCGCGATGTGCATACGGGTGCACCTAGCGGATTTACTAGCGTTCCCCTGTTGAATCTGACCAACTGAGCCTCTCCAGAAGGCCTTGGCGGTCTTGTAGCTTTTTACGGAATTGAAATCGCACCATTATTAGCGAGTACAGAATTTTTTTTCTTATTTCTTCACCCCCCGGCCGTCACCACGGACGTCTTCAGCGGATTTACTAGCGTTTCCCTGTTAAATCTTACCCACTGAGGCTCTCCAGAAGGCTTTAGCGGTCTTGTAGCTTTTTACGGAATTGAAATCGGACCATTATTAGCGAGTACAGAATTTTTTTCTTATTTCTTCACCCCCCGGCCGTCACTACGGACGTTGCTAGCGGATTTACTAGCGTTCCCCTGTTAAATCTGACTCACTGAGCCTCTCTGGGAGACTTTGGCTGTCGTGTAGCTTTTTACGGAATTGAAATTGGACCATTATTAGCGAGTACAGAATTTTTTTTCTTATTTCTTCACCCCCCCCCCGCCGTCGCTACGGACGTCGCTAGCGGATTGACTAGCGTTGCCCTGTTAAATCTGACCCACTGAGCCTCTCCGGGAGACTTTGGCCGTCGTGTAGCTTTTTACGGAATTGAAATCGGACCATTATTGTGAAATGTGACCCACTGAGCCTCTCAAGGAGGCCTTTGGCTTTCGTGTAGCTTTTATCGGACTTGAAACCAGACCGCTATTAGCCAATACAGAATTTTTTTCTTATGTTTTAACCCCTCTGGCCATCACTATGGAGCTTGCTTCACCAAGGACTTGAAAAGAAAACGCAATGAACAGTGGCTATGTTACAAATCTTAGATTCTTTATTTAGAATTTATATTACTTTTTTTTTATACAGACATGATGTACCGCACATTACCATTATCATCATCATCATGGAAATCATACATCACCTGCAGTAGGAGGAGGTCATAATAATAATAATAATGATACACTAACTACTAGTCTACACATCAGTACCAACCCGTGAGCAGCATACATCAGAGGGCTGAACCGCACACGTCCACCTCCCAGAGAGGGGGCAGGGAGGGGGCAGACTGAATGACTATGTGGCAGTATCCAGGAATGGGGGAGGGGGGGGGGGGGGGTTACACTGTAGACACTATACTACATGGGGGGGGGGGGGTGTAGATGGGAAGTAGATGAGTATGCACCACACTTTGAGCCGACTACTTTAATATTACAGACGTGGTATGAAAACACTGCTCAATAAACCCACCAAACGCACGGAGGGAGAGGAGCATCAAGATGCACTATAATCACTACTAACAATGTCTACAATGTAATAATGATATCAACCATACAGTGGGTATCTCATGGCAGCTGTGGGGCTCCCGTGTTCAAATATGGATCGTCTCAAAAGTCAGATGTGAAGCAGTCACTCTCTGCCCCCTTCTTGAAATTTACACGCGTTGTATTGGAGCTCAGCTCACGGTTTACCAGCAACGTACTAATAATAGTTGTGTTTCCATTCCGATATAATGGAGTTTCATATTCCTGTTTAAACTCTTTAGCCGGGTGGCATTACTTTTTTGGTTCCTCAGAAATAATACTTATGTTTGTTGTTATTTTTACATAAAGCCAAATGACAAAAACATCATTCAAGCTCATTTATTTTTCCTCCTTGTCATTTACTACAGAAAACTTGATGTTGATGAGCTCTTCATGTCCTTACATTGCCACACACACCTGTCAACCTTCACATTATTCTTTCAACAGGATTCCAACATTTGGCATCTCTGCACACCACATTCCAGCAGCCACCGAGACTGCTTCGCCAACAGGAAATTATTATGATAAACATAGTCCCTACTGCCACTATAAATGCTAAGAATGTCAAACTATTTACAAATATTACAATGCCATTACATATTCCACTAATGTAACAATTGAAACCACAGATGGAGGGTAGCGTATTAATAGCGAGCCGTACCACTGTCCCGGGGTTCAGCACAGTTTGCCTCCAGGCAGCATTTTATTCTTTTTTTTTAAGTATCACGCCTTTGGGAGAGGGTGCTACTGCTACTACTGTCAATGCTAAACACAAAACCAAGATGGCTACCGTTGGGCCTTACCATGGGAGGCGTGGGACCACAGCAGCACCAAAGGACTGAGGTGAGTGGAGACGGGGTTGGGCACCGAGCCGTTTGGAGAGAAATCATCATCTGGAGTGGATCTCATGTCTTTTGTAACTACTGTTTTCTGAAATACTGCTTGATGGGTGCAAAGGGAAGTCCTCGGGCATGGCCAAATGAAGGACAAACACTTGTTCCTATTACACAATTAGATACATTATTCTCTAACCTTCAGAAAATACAAAGATAGCTTATTGCCCGTGTCTGTTGTAAAATCTTCTAAGCACATCACATCACGGCTACCACTACCATAATTACGATTATCATCAATATCATTGTTAGCGTTCCACAATCACAGTAAAAAGATGACTACCACCAGCAGGCGGCCATGTTGTGGGGATGTAGTCGGGTGACGGGCCGCTCACACCGAGTGGTACAAGAAGGGTGGGGGGCAGCAAGGCAGCACAGACATCACCACCAGGGGTCACTGTGGGGGGAGACAGTGTCTGCAGGCCTCAGTTAAGGTGCGCCTCAAGACCCAAGTCTAAATGTGCGTCTGCAAACACAGCATAGACAAGGCCCTTCACACATTACAAAATGCAGCACAAGGGATCCCAAGTCTTGAGGAACTAGAGCTGATACAGGGAGGGCCCTCCACCATAGTGAGTGGGCTTTAAACAGGCTGAGGTCTGCAGTTTGTAATCTTTGGATGCCCCTTTACATCTTGGAATCTAACAAAGACAATAAAGTGTCAGTTCTATGTCATGTCCTGACTTGTAGTAACCTCTTTGTTGGGTTGGCTTACCAATAGTGTAACCCTCACGAAACCACCACTTTGACCGTTCAGCATTTGGTTATAACAGGACACACAATTCTCACCCCGTATACATTGTACAAAAACACTCTGTATTTCTACACAGCCTTTGATGCCATTCCCAATTTCTGTTTGCATTTTTCAAATGTTGAACCAGCATCTGTGTCTTGGGAGGCTAGGCCCCACTGGCAGCCACCATCTTGTCAAGACTGGTGCCTCCCCCTGGTGTGAAATGTGGGAATTATAATTGCCCACCTTGGTCCTCAGCAGTAAAGGGCCAGATTGTTTCTAGTTAGTGGATAATGCTGTGTGATACATTAAATGCATATGGGCTATAGAGGCCTTGTCAGGGGGTGGGGAGGGGATTTGATGAATGTTTGATTATTGCCCAGAGGTGTCTCAGTTCAGAATGTGGCTCAGTTTGAGTTGGATGTTTATTTTTTATTCACTTCCTATTTGTGTGCGCGCAAACTACGGACGTCTCCCACACATTTACTAAGCCTCTGAGGTGAATTTCAGTTGCACAGGGGTGTTCAGGTTGATTCAGGCTTCGCGTGAGTGGTCGAATTTTTAAAATCGGAGCATTTTTAAATTTTAGTTTATCGCGATGTGCATACGGGTGCACCTAGCGGATTTACTAGCGTTCCCCTGTTGAATCTGACCAACTGAGCCTCTCCAGAAGGCCTTGGCGGTCTTGTAGCTTTTTACGGAATTGAAATCGCACCATTATTAGCGAGTACAGAATTTTTTTTCTTATTTCTTCACCCCCCGGCCGTCACCACGGACGTCTTCAGCGGATTTACTAGCGTTTCCCTGTTAAATCTTACCCACTGAGGCTCTCCAGAAGGCTTTAGCGGTCTTGTAGCTTTTTACGGAATTGAAATCGGACCATTATTAGCGAGTACAGAATTTTTTTCTTATTTCTTCACCCCCCGGCCGTCACTACGGACGTTGCTAGCGGATTTACTAGCGTTCCCCTGTTAAATCTGACTCACTGAGCCTCTCCGGGAGACTTTGGCTGTCGTGTAGCTTTTTACGGAATTGAAATTGGACCATTATTAGCGAGTACAGAATTTTTTTTCTTATTTCTTCACCCCCCCCCCCCGCCGTCGCTACGGACGTCGCTAGCGGATTGACTAGCGTTGCCCTGTTAAATCTGACCCACTGAGCCTCTCCGGGAGACTTTGGCCGTCGTGTAGCTTTTTACGGAATTGAAATCGGACCATTATTGTGAAATGTGACCCACTGAGCCTCTCAAGGAGGCCTTTGGCTTTCGTGTAGCTTTTATCGGACTTGAAACCAGACCGCTATTAGCCAATACAGAATTTTTTTCTTATGTTTTAACCCCTCTGGCCATCACTATGGAGCTTGCTTCACCAAGGACTTGAAAAGAAAACGCAATGAACAGTGGCTATGTTACAAATCTTAGATTCTTTATTTAGAATTTATATTACTTTTTTTTTATACAGACATGATGTACCGCACATTACCATTATCATCATCATCATGGAAATCATACATCACCTGCAGTAGGAGGAGGTCATAATAATAATAATAATGATACACTAACTACTAGTCTACACATCAGTACCAACCCGTGAGCAGCATACATCAGAGGGCTGAACCGCACACGTCCACCTCCCAGAGAGGGGGCAGGGAGGGGGCAGACTGAATGACTATGTGGCAGTATCCAGGAATGGGGGAGGGGGGGGGGGGGTTACACTGTAGACACTATACTACATGGGGGGGGGGGGGTGTAGATGGGAAGTAGATGAGTATGCACCACACTTTGAGCCGACTACTTTAATATTACAGACGTGGTATGAAAACACTGCTCAATAAACCCACCAAACGCACGGAGGGAGAGGAGCATCAAGATGCACTATAATCACTACTAACAATGTCTACAATGTAATAATGATATCAACCATACAGTGGGTATCTCATGGCAGCTGTGGGGCTCCCGTGTTCAAATATGGATCGTCTCAAAAGTCAGATGTGAAGCAGTCACTCTCTGCCCCCTTCTTGAAATTTACACGCGTTGTATTGGAGCTCAGCTCACGGTTTACCAGCAACGTACTAATAATAGTTGTGTTTCCATTCCGATATAATGGAGTTTCATATTCCTGTTTAAACTCTTTAGCCGGGTGGCATTACTTTTTTGGTTCCTCAGAAATAATACTTATGTTTGTTGTTATTTTTACATAAAGCCAAATGACAAAAACATCATTCAAGCTCATTTATTTTTCCTCCTTGTCATTTACTACAGAAAACTTGATGTTGATGAGCTCTTCATGTCCTTACATTGCCACACACACCTGTCAACCTTCACATTATTCTTTCAACAGGATTCCAACATTTGGCATCTCTGCACACCACATTCCAGCAGCCACCGAGACTGCTTCGCCAACAGGAAATTATTATGATAAACATAGTCCCTACTGCCACTATAAATGCTAAGAATGTCAAACTATTTACAAATATTACAATGCCATTACATATTCCACTAATGTAACAATTGAAACCACAGATGGAGGGTAGCGTATTAATAGCGAGCCGTACCACTGTCCCGGGGTTCAGCACAGTTTGCCTCCAGGCAGCATTTTATTCTTTTTTTTTAAGTATCACGCCTTTGGGAGAGGGTGCTACTGCTACTACTGTCAATGCTAAACACAAAACCAAGATGGCTACCGTTGGGCCTTACCATGGGAGGCGTGGGACCACAGCAGCACCAAAGGACTGAGGTGAGTGGAGACGGGGTTGGGCACCGAGCCGTTTGGAGAGAAATCATCATCTGGAGTGGATCTCATGTCTTTTGTAACTACTGTTTTCTGAAATACTGCTTGATGGGTGCAAAGGGAAGTCCTCGGGCATGGCCAAATGAAGGACAAACACTTGTTCCTATTACACAATTAGATACATTATTCTCTAACCTTCAGAAAATACAAAGATAGCTTATTGCCCGTGTCTGTTGTAAAATCTTCTAAGCACATCACATCACGGCTACCACTACCATAATTACGATTATCATCAATATCATTGTTAGCGTTCCACAATCACAGTAAAAAGATGACTACCACCAGCAGGCGGCCATGTTGTGGGGATGTAGTCGGGTGAGGGGCCGCTCACACCGAGTGGTACAAGAAGGGTGGGGGGCAGCAAGGCAGCACAGACATCACCACCAGGGGTCACTGTGGGGGGCAGTGTCTGCAGGCCTCAGTTAAGGTGCGCCTCAAGACCCAAGTCTAAATGTGCGTCTGCAAACACAGCATAGACAAGGCCCTTCACACATTACAAAATGCAGCACAAGGGATCCCAAGTCTTGAGGAACTAGAGCTGATACAGGGAGGGCCCTCCACCATAGTGAGTGGGCTTTAAACAGGCTGAGGTCTGCAGTTTGTAATCTTTGGATGCCCCTTTACATCTTGGAATCTAACAAAGACAATAAAGTGTCAGTTCTATGTCATGTCCTGACTTGTAGTAACCTCTTTGTTGGGTTGGCTTACCAATAGTGTAACCCTCACGAAACCACCACTTTGACCGTTCAGCATTTGGTTATAACAGGACACACAATTCTCACCCCGTATACATTGTACAAAAACACTCTGTATTTCTACACAGCCTTTGATGCCATTCCCAATTTCTGTTTGCATTTTTCAAATGTTGAACCAGCATCTGTGTCTTGGGAGGCTAGGCCCCACTGGCAGCCACCATCTTGTCAAGACTGGTGCCTCCCCCTGGTGTGAAATGTGGGAATTATAATTGCCCACCTTGGTCCTCAGCAGTAAAGGGCCAGATTGTTTCTAGTTAGTGGATAATGCTGTGTGATACATTAAATGCATATGGGCTATAGAGGCCTTGTCAGGGGGTGGGGAGGGGATTTGATGAATGTTTGATTATTGCCCAGAGGTGTCTCAGTTCAGAATGTGGCTCAGTTTGAGTTGGATGTTTATTTTTTATTCACTTCCTATTTGTGTGCGCGCAAACTACGGACGTCTCCCACACATTTACTAAGCCTCTGAGGTGAATTTCAGTTGCACAGGGGTGTTCAGGTTGATTCAGGCTTCGCGTGAGTGGTCGAATTTTTAAAATCGGAGCATTTTTAAATTTTAGTTTATCGCGATGTGCATACGGGTGCACCTAGCGGATTTACTAGCGTTCCCCTGTTGAATCTGACCAACTGAGCCTCTCCAGAAGGCCTTGGCGGTCTTGTAGCTTTTTACGGAATTGAAATCGCACCATTATTAGCGAGTACAGAATTTTTTTTCTTATTTCTTCACCCCCCGGCCGTCACCACGGACGTCTTCAGCGGATTTACTAGCGTTTCCCTGTTAAATCTTACCCACTGAGGCTCTCCAGAAGGCTTTAGCGGTCGTGTAGCTTTTTACGGAATTGAAATTGGACCATTATTAGCGAGTACAGAATTTTTTTTCTTATTTCTTCACCCCCCCCCCCCGCCGTCGCTACGGACGTCGCTAGCGGATTGACTAGCGTTGCCCTGTTAAATCTGACCCACTGAGCCTCTCCGGGAGACTTTGGCCGTCGTGTAGCTTTTTACGGAATTGAAATCGGACCATTATTGTGAAATGTGACCCACTGAGCCTCTCAAGGAGGCCTTTGGCTTTCGTGTAGCTTTTATCGGACTTGAAACCAGACCGCTATTAGCCAATACAGAATTTTTTTCTTATGTTTTAACCCCTCTGGCCATCACTATGGAGCTTGCTTCACCAAGGACTTGAAAAGAAAACGCAATGAACAGTGGCTATGTTACAAATCTTAGATTCTTTATTTAGAATTTATATTACTTTTTTTTTATACAGACATGATGTACCGCACATTACCATTATCATCATCATCATGGAAATCATACATCACCTGCAGTAGGAGGAGGTCATAATAATAATAATAATGATACACTAACTACTAGTCTACACATCAGTACCAACCCGTGAGCAGCATACATCAGAGGGCTGAACCGCACACGTCCACCTCCCAGAGAGGGGGCAGGGAGGGGGCAGACTGAATGACTATGTGGCAGTATCCAGGAATGGGGGAGGGGGGGGGGGGGGTTACACTGTAGACACTATACTACATGGGGGGGGGGGGGGTGTAGATGGGAAGTAGATGAGTATGCACCACACTTTGAGCCGACTACTTTAATATTACAGACGTGGTATGAAAACACTGCTCAATAAACCCACCAAACGCACGGAGGGAGAGGAGCATCAAGATGCACTATAATCACTACTAACAATGTCTACAATGTAATAATGATATCAACCATACAGTGGGTATCTCATGGCAGCTGTGGGGCTCCCGTGTTCAAATATGGATCGTCTCAAAAGTCAGATGTGAAGCAGTCACTCTCTGCCCCCTTCTTGAAATTTACACGCGTTGTATTGGAGCTCAGCTCACGGTTTACCAGCAACGTACTAATAATAGTTGTGTTTCCATTCCGATATAATGGAGTTTCATATTCCTGTTTAAACTCTTTAGCCGGGTGGCATTACTTTTTTGGTTCCTCAGAAATAATACTTATGTTTGTTGTTATTTTTACATAAAGCCAAATGACAAAAACATCATTCAAGCTCATTTATTTTTCCTCCTTGTCATTTACTACAGAAAACTTGATGTTGATGAGCTCTTCATGTCCTTACATTGCCACACACACCTGTCAACCTTCACATTATTCTTTCAACAGGATTCCAACATTTGGCATCTCTGCACACCACATTCCAGCAGCCACCGAGACTGCTTCGCCAACAGGAAATTATTATGATAAACATAGTCCCTACTGCCACTATAAATGCTAAGAATGTCAAACTATTTACAAATATTACAATGCCATTACATATTCCACTAATGTAACAATTGAAACCACAGATGGAGGGTAGCGTATTAATAGCGAGCCGTACCACTGTCCCGGGGTTCAGCACAGTTTGCCTCCAGGCAGCATTTTATTCTTTTTTTTTAAGTATCACGCCTTTGGGAGAGGGTGCTACTGCTACTACTGTCAATGCTAAACACAAAACCAAGATGGCTACCGTTGGGCCTTACCATGGGAGGCGTGGGACCACAGCAGCACCAAAGGACTGAGGTGAGTGGAGACGGGGTTGGGCACCGAGCCGTTTGGAGAGAAATCATCATCTGGAGTGGATCTCATGTCTTTTGTAACTACTGTTTTCTGAAATACTGCTTGATGGGTGCAAAGGGAAGTCCTCGGGCATGGCCAAATGAAGGACAAACACTTGTTCCTATTACACAATTAGATACATTATTCTCTAACCTTCAGAAAATACAAAGATAGCTTATTGCCCGTGTCTGTTGTAAAATCTTCTAAGCACATCACATCACGGCTACCACTACCATAATTACGATTATCATCAATATCATTGTTAGCGTTCCACAATCACAGTAAAAAGATGACTACCACCAGCAGGCGGCCATGTTGTGGGGATGTAGTCGGGTGACGGGCCGCTCACACCGAGTGGTACAAGAAGGGTGGGGGGCAGCAAGGCAGCACAGACATCACCACCAGGGGTCACTGTGGGGGGAGACAGTGTCTGCAGGCCTCAGTTAAGGTGCGCCTCAAGACCCAAGTCTAAATGTGCGTCTGCAAACACAGCATAGACAAGGCCCTTCACACATTACAAAATGCAGCACAAGGGATCCCAAGTCTTGAGGAACTAGAGCTGATACAGGGAGGGCCCTCCACCATAGTGAGTGGGCTTTAAACAGGCTGAGGTCTGCAGTTTGTAATCTTTGGATGCCCCTTTACATCTTGGAATCTAACAAAGACAATAAAGTGTCAGTTCTATGTCATGTCCTGACTTGTAGTAACCTCTTTGTTGGGTTGGCTTACCAATAGTGTAACCCTCACGAAACCACCACTTTGACCGTTCAGCATTTGGTTATAACAGGACACACAATTCTCACCCCGTATACATTGTACAAAAACACTCTGTATTTCTACACAGCCTTTGATGCCATTCCCAATTTCTGTTTGCATTTTTCAAATGTTGAACCAGCATCTGTGTCTTGGGAGGCTAGGCCCCACTGGCAGCCACCATCTTGTCAAGACTGGTGCCTCCCCCTGGTGTGAAATGTGGGAATTATAATTGCCCACCTTGGTCCTCAGCAGTAAAGGGCCAGATTGTTTCTAGTTAGTGGATAATGCTGTGTGATACATTAAATGCATATGGGCTATAGAGGCCTTGTCAGGGGGTGGGGAGGGGATTTGATGAATGTTTGATTATTGCCCAGAGGTGTCTCAGTTCAGAATGTGGCTCAGTTTGAGTTGGATGTTTATTTTTTATTCACTTCCTATTTGTGTGCGCGCAAACTACGGACGTCTCCCACACATTTACTAAGCCTCTGAGGTGAATTTCAGTTGCACAGGGGTGTTCAGGTTGATTCAGGCTTCGCGTGAGTGGTCGCATTTTTAAAATCGGAGCATTTTTAAATTTTAGTTTATCGCGATGTGCATACGGGTGCACCTAGCGGATTTACTAGCGTTCCCCTGTTGAATCTGACCAACTGAGCCTCTCCAGAAGGCCTTGGCGGTCTTGTAGCTTTTTACGGAATTGAAATCGCACCATTATTAGCGAGTACAGAATTTTTTTTCTTATTTCTTCACCCCCCGGCCGTCACCACGGACGTCTTCAGCGGATTTACTAGCGTTTCCCTGTTAAATCTTACCCACTGAGGCTCTCCAGAAGGCTTTAGCGGTCTTGTAGCTTTTTACGGAATTGAAATCGGACCATTATTAGCGAGTACAGAATTTTTTTCTTATTTCTTCACCCCCCGGCCGTCACTACGGACGTTGCTAGCGGATTTACTAGCGTTCCCCTGTTAAATCTGACTCACTGAGCCTCTCCGGGAGACTTTGGCTGTCGTGTAGCTTTTTACGGAATTGAAATTGGACCATTATTAGCGAGTACAGAATTTTTTTTCTTATTTCTTCACCCCCCCCCCCCCCCGCCGTCGCTACGGACGTCGCTAGCGGATTGACTAGCGTTGCCCTGTTAAATCTGACCCACTGAGCCTCTCCGGGAGACTTTGGCCGTCGTGTAGCTTTTTACGGAATTGAAATCGGACCATTATTGTGAAATGTGACCCACTGAGCCTCTCAAGGAGGCCTTTGGCTTTCGTGTAGCTTTTATCGGACTTGAAACCAGACCGCTATTAGCCAATACAGAATTTTTTTCTTATGTTTTAACCCCTCTGGCCATCACTATGGAGCTTGCTTCACCAAGGACTTGAAAAGAAAACGCAATGAACAGTGGCTATGTTACAAATCTTAGATTCTTTATTTAGAATTTATATTACTTTTTTTTTATACAGACATGATGTACCGCACATTACCATTATCATCATCATCATGGAAATCATACATCACCTGCAGTAGGAGGAGGTCATAATAATAATAATAATGATACACTAACTACTAGTCTACACATCAGTACCAACCCGTGAGCAGCATACATCAGAGGGCTGAACCGCACACGTCCACCTCCCAGAGAGGGGGCAGGGAGGGGGCAGACTGAATGACTATGTGGCAGTATCCAGGAATGGGGGAGGGGGGGGGTTACACTGTAGACACTATACTACATGGGGGGGGGTGTAGATGGGAAGTAGATGAGTATGCACCACACTTTGAGCCGACTACTTTAATATTACAGACGTGGTATGAAAACACTGCTCAATAAACCCACCAAACGCACGGAGGGAGAGGAGCATCAAGATGCACTATAATCACTACTAACAATGTCTACAATGTAATAATGATATCAACCATACAGTGGGTATCTCATGGCAGCTGTGGGGCTCCCGTGTTCAAATATGGATCGTCTCAAAAGTCAGATGTGAAGCAGTCACTCTCTGCCCCCTTCTTGAAATTTACACGCGTTGTATTGGAGCTCAGCTCACGGTTTACCAGCAACGTACTAATAATAGTTGTGTTTCCATTCCGATATAATGGAGTTTCATATTCCTGTTTAAACTCTTTAGCCGGGTGGCATTACTTTTTTGGTTCCTCAGAAATAATACTTATGTTTGTTGTTATTTTTACATAAAGCCAAATGACAAAAACATCATTCAAGCTCATTTATTTTTCCTCCTTGTCATTTACTACAGAAAACTTGATGTTGATGAGCTCTCCATGTCCTTACATTGCCACACACACCTGTCAACCTTCACATTATTCTTTCAACAGGATTCCAACATTTGGCATCTCTGCACACCACATTCCAGCAGCCACCGAGACTGCTTCGCCAACAGGAAATTATTATGATAAACATAGTCCCTACTGCCACTATAAATGCTAAGAATGTCAAACTATTTACAAATATTACAATGCCATTACATATTCCACTAATGTAACAATTGAAACCACAGATGGAGGGTAGCGTATTAATAGCGAGCCGTACCACTGTCCCGGGGTTCAGCACAGTTTGCCTCCAGGCAGCATTTTATTCTTTTTTTTTAAGTATCACGCCTTTGGGAGAGGGTGCTTCTGCTACTACTGTCAATGCTAAACACAAAACCAAGATGGCTACCGTTGGGCCTTACCATGGGAGGCGTGGGACCACAGCAGCACCAAAGGACTGAGGTGAGTGGAGACGGGGTTGGGCACCGAGCCGTTTGGAGAGAAATCATCATCTGGAGTGGATCTCATGTCTTTTGTAACTACTGTTTTCTGAAATACTGCTTGATGGGTGCAAAGGGAAGTCCTCGGGCATGGCCAAATGAAGGACAAACACTTGTTCCTATTACACAATTAGATACATTATTCTCTAACCTTCAGAAAATACAAAGATAGCTTATTGCCCGTGTCTGTTGTAAAATCTTCTAAGCACATCACATCACGGCTACCACTACCATAATTACGATTATCATCAATATCATTGTTAGCGTTCCACAATCACAGTAAAAAGATGACTACCACCAGCAGGCGGCCATGTTGTGGGGATGTAGTCGGGTGAGGGGCCGCTCACACCGAGTGGTACAAGAAGGGTGGGGGGCAGCAAGGCAACACAGACATCACCACCAGGGGTCACTGTGGGGGGAGGCAGTGTCTGCAGGCCTCAGTTAAGGTGCGCCTCAAGACCCAAGTCTAAATGTGCGTCTGCAAACACAGCATAGACAGGCCCTTCACACATTACAAAATGCAGCACAAGGGATCCCAAGTCTTGAGGAACTAGAGCTGATACAGGGAGGGCCCTCCACCATAGTGAGTGGGCTTTAAACAGGCTGAGGTCTGCACTTTGTAATTTTTGGATGGCCCTTTACAGCTTGGAATCTAACAAAGACAATAAAGTGTCAGTTCTATGTCATGTCCTGACTTGTAGTAACCTCTTTGTTGGGTTGGCTTACCAACAGTGTAACCCTCACAAAACCACCACTTTGACCGTTCAGCATTTGGTTATAACAGGACACACAATTCTCACCCCGTATACATTGTACAAAAACACTCTGTATTTCTACACAACCTTTGATGCCATTCCCAATTTCTGTTTACATTTTTTCAAATGTTGAACCAGCATCTGTGTCTTGGGAGGCTAGGCCCCACTGGCAGCCACCATCTTGTCAAGACTGGTGCCTCCCCCTGGTGTGAAATGTGGGAATTAGAATTGCCCACCTTGGTCCTCAGCAGTAAAGGGCCAGACTGTTTCTAGTTAGTGGATAATGCTGTGTGATACATTAAATGCATATGGGCTATAGAGGCCTTGTCAAGGGGTGGGGAGGGGATTTGATGAATGTTTGATTATTGCCCAGAGGTGTCTCTGTCCAGAATGTGGCTCAGTTTGAGTTGGATGTTTATTTTTTATTCACTTCCTATTTGTGCGCGCGCAAACTACGGACGTCTCCCACACATTTACTAAGCCTCTGAGGTGAATTTCAGTTGGACAGGGGTGTTCAGGGTGATTCAGGCTTCGCGTGAGTGGTGGAATTTTTAAAATCGGAGCATTTTAAAAATGTTGTTTATCGCGATGTGCGTACGGGTGCCCCTAGCGGATTTACTAGCGTTCCCCTGTTGAATCTGACCAACTGAGCCTCTCCAGGAGGCCTTGGCGGTCTTGTAGCTTTTTACGGAATTGAAATCGGACCATTATTAGCGAGTACAGAATTTTTTTTCTTATTTCTTCACCCCCCGGCCGTCACTACGGACGTCGCTAGCGGATTTACTAGCGTTCCCCTGTTGAATCTGACCCACTGAGCCTCTCCGGGAGACTTTGGCGGTCGTGTAGCTTTTTACGGAATTGAAATTGGACCATTATTAGCGAGTACAGACTTTTTTTTCTTATTTCTTCACCCCCCCGACCGTCACTTTGGACGTCGTTAGCGGATTTACTAGTGTTACCCTGTCAAATGTGACCCACTGAGCCTCTCCAGGAGGCTTTTGGCTTTCGTGTAGCTTTTATCCGACTTGAAACCAGACCTTTATTAGCCAATACAGAATTTTTTTTCTTATGTTTTAACCCCCCTGGCCATTACTATGGAGCTTGCTTCACCAAGGACTTGAAAAGAAAACGCAATGAACAGTGGCTATGTTACAAATCTTAGATTCTTTATTTAGAATTTATATTACTTTTTTTTTATACAGACATGATGTACCGCACATTACCATTATCATCATCATCATGGAAATCATACATCACCTGCAGTAGGAGGAGGTCATAATAATAATAATAATAATAATAATGATACACTAACTACTAGTCTACACATCAGTACCAACCCGTGAGCAGCATACATCAGAGGGCTGAACCGCACACGTCCACCTCCCAGAGAGGGGGCAGGGAGGGGGCAGACTGAATGACTATGTGGCAGTATCCAGGAATGGGGGAGGGGAGTGGGTTACACTGTAGACACTATACTACATGGGGGGGGGGGTGTAGATGGGAAGTAGATGAGTATGCACCACACTTTGAGCCGACTACTTTAATATTACAGACGTGGTATGAAAACACTGCTCAATAAACCCACCAAACGCACGGAGGGAGAGGAGCATCAAGATGCACTATAATCACTACTAACAATGTCTACAATGTAATAATTATATCAACAATACAGTGGGTATCTCATGGCAGCTGTGGGGCTCCCGTGTTTAAATATGGATCGTCTCAAAAGTCAGATGTGAAGCAGTCACTCTCTGCCCCCTTCTTGAAATTTACACGCGTTGTATTGGAGCTCAGCTCACGGTTTACCAGCAACGTACTAATAATAGTTGTGTTTTCATCCCGATATAATGGAGTTTCATATTCCTGTTTAAACTCTTTAGCCGGGTGCCATTACTTTTTTGTTTCCTCAGAAATAATACTTATGTTTGTTGTGTTTTTTTACATAAAGCCAAATGACAAAAACATCATTCAAGCTCATTTATTTTTCCTCCTTGTCATTTACTACAGAAAACTTGATGTTGATGAGCTCTCCATGTCCTTACAGTGCCACACACACCTGTCAACCTTCACATTATTCTTTCAACAGGATTCCAACATTTGGCATCTCTGCACACCACATTGCAGCAGCCACCGAGACTGCTTCGCCAACAGGAAATTATTATGATAAACATAGTCCCTACTGCCACTATAAATGCTAAGAATGTCAAACTATTTACAAATATTACAATGCCATTACATATTCCACTAATGTAACAATTGAAACCACAGATGGAGGGTAGCGTATTAATAGCGAGCCGTACCACTGTCCCGGGGTTCAGCACAGTTTGCCCCCAGGCAGCATTTTATTCTCTTTTTTTTAAGTATCACGCCTTTGGGAGAGGGTGCTACTGCTACTACTGTCAATGCTAAACACAAAACCAAGATGGCTACCATTGGACCTTACCATGGGAGGCGTGGGACCACAGCAGCACCAAAGGACTGAGGTGAGTGGAGACGGGGTCGGGCACCGAGCCGTTTGGAGAGAAATCATCATCTGGAGTGGACCTCATTGTCTTTTGTAACTACTGTTTTCTGAAATACTGCTTGATGGGTGCAAAGGGAAGTCCTCAGGCATAACCAAATGAAGGACACACTATTACATATTTGGATACATTATTCTCTAACCTTCAGAAAATACAAAGATAGCTTATTGCCCGTGTCTGTCGTAAAATCTTCTAAGCACATCACATCACGGCTACCACTGCCATAATTACGATCATCATCAATATCATTGTTAGCGTTCCACAATCACAGTAAAAAGATGACTACCACCAGCAGGCGGCCATGTTGTGGGGATGTAGTCGGGTGACGGGCCGCTCACACCGAGTGGTACAAGAAGGGTGCGGGGCAGAAAGGCAGCACAGACATCACCACCAGGGGTCACTGTGGGGGGCAGTGTCTGCAGGCCTCAGTTAAGGTGCGCCTTAAGACCCAAGTCTAAATGTGTGTCTGCAAACACAGCATAGACAAGGCCCTTCACACATTACAAAATGCAGCACAAGGGATCCCAAGTCTTGAGGAACTAGAGCTGATACAGGGAGGGCCCTCCACCATAGTGAGTGGGCTTTAAACAGGCTGAGGTCTGCAGTTTGTAATCTTGGGATGCCCCTTTTGATCTTGGAATCTAACAAAGACAATAAAGTGTCAGTTCTATGTCATGTCCTGACTTGTAGTAACCTCTTTGTTGGGTTGGCTTACCAATAGTGTAACCCTCACAAAACCACCACTTTGACCGTTCAGCATTTGGTTATAACAGGACACACAATTCTCACCCTGTATACATTGTACAAAAACACTCTGTATTTCTACACAGCCTTTGATGCCATTCCCAATTTCTGTTTACATTTTTCAAATGTTGAACCAGCATCTGTGTCTTGGGAGGCTAGGCCCCACTGGCAGCCACCATCTTGTCAAGACTGGTGCCTCCCCCTGGTGTGAAATGTGGGAATTAGAATTGCCCACCTTGGTCCTCAGCAGTAAAGGGCCAGGTTGCTTCTAGTTGGTGAATAATGTTGTGTGAGATGTTAAATGCATGTGGGCCATAGGAGCTTTGTCAAGGGGTGGGCAGGGGATTTGATGAATGTTTGATTATTGCCCAGAGGTGTCTCAGTCCAGAATGTGGCTCAGTTTGAGTTGGATGTTTATTTTTTTATTCACTTCCTATTTGTGTGCGCGCAAACTACGGACGTCTCCCACACATTTACTAAGCCTCTGAGGTGAAATTCAGATGCACAGGGGTGTTCAGGGTGATTCAGGCTTCGCGTGAGTGGTCGAATTTTTAAAATCGGAGCATTTTAAAAATTTTGTTTATCGCGATGTGCATACGGGTGCCCCTAGCGGATTTACTAGCGTTCCCCTGTTGAATGTGACCCACTGAGCATCTCCAGGAGGCCTTGGCGGTCTTGTAGCTTTTTACGGAATTGAAATCGGACCATTATTAGCGAGTACAGAATTTTTTTTCTTATTTCTTCACCCCCCGGCCGTCACTACGGACGTCGCTAGCGGATTTACTAGCGTTCCCCTGTTGAATCTGACCCACTGAGCCTCTCCGGGAGACTTTGGCGGTCGTGTAGCTTTTTACGGAATTGAAATTGGACCATTATTAGCGAGTACAGACTTTTTTTTCTTATTTCTTCACCCCCCCGACCGTCACTTTGGACGTCGTTAGCGGATTTACTAGTGTTACCCTGTCAAATGTGACCCACTGAGCCTCTCCAGGAGGCTTTTGGCTTTCGTGTAGCTTTTATCCGACTTGAAACCAGACCTTTATTAGCCAATACAGAATTTTTTTTCTTATGTTTTAACCCCCCTGGCCATTACTATGGAGCTTGCTTCACCAAGGACTTGAAAAGAAAACGCAATGAACAGTGGCTATGTTACAAATCTTAGATTCTTTATTTAGAATTTATATTACTTTTTTTTTATACAGACATGATGTACCGCACATTACCATTATCATCATCATCATGGAAATCATACATCACCTGCAGTAGGAGGAGGTCATAATAATAATAATAATAATAATGATACACTAACTACTAGTCTACACATCAGTACCAACCCGTGAGCAGCATACATCAGAGGGCTGAACCGCACACGTCCACCTCCCAGAGAGGGGGCAGGGAGGGGGCAGACTGAATGACTATGTGGCAGTATCCAGGAATGGGGGAGGGGAGTGGGTTACACTGTAGACACTATACTACATGGGCGGGGGGGGGGGGTGTAGATGGGAAGTAGATGAGTATGCACCACACTTTGAGCCGACTACTTTAATATTACAGACGTGGTATGAAAACACTGCTCAATAAACCCACCAAACGCACGGAGGGAGAGGAGCATCAAGATGCACTATAATCACTACTAACAATGTCTACAATGTAATAATTATATCAACAATACAGTGGGTACCTCATGGCAGCTGTGGGGCTCCCGTGTTTAAATATGGATCGTCTCAAAAGTCAGATGTGAAGCAGTCACTCTCTGCCCCCTTCTTGAAATTTACACGCGTTGTATTGGAGCTCAGCTCACGGTTTACCAGCAACGTACTAATAATAGTTGTGTTTTCATCCCGATATAATGGAGTTTCATATTCCTGTTTAAACTCTTTAGCCGGGTGCCATTACTTTTTTGTTTCCTCAGAAATAATACTTATGTTTGTTGTGTTTTTTTACATAAAGCCAAATGACAAAAACATCATTCAAGCTCATTTATTTTTCCTCCTTGTCATTTACTACAGAAAACTTGATGTTGATGAGCTCTCCATGTCCTTACAGTGCCACACACACCTGTCAACCTTCACATTATTCTTTCAACAGGATTCCAACATTTGGCATCTCTGCACACCACATTGCAGCAGCCACCGAGACTGCTTCGCCAACAGGAAATTATTATGATAAACATAGTCCCTACTGCCACTATAAATGCTAAGAATGTCAAACTATTTACAAATATTACAATGCCATTACATATTCCACTAATGTAACAATTGAAACCACAGATGGAGGGTAGCGTATTAATAGCGAGCCGTACCACTGTCCCGGGGTTCAGCACAGTTTGCCCCCAGGCAGCATTTTATTCTCTTTTTTTTAAGTATCACGCCTTTGGGAGAGGGTGCTACTGCTACTACTGTCAATGCTAAACACAAAACCAAGATGGCTACCATTGGACCTTACCATGGGAGGCGTGGGACCACAGCAGCACCAAAGGACTGAGGTGAGTGGAGACGGGGTCGGGCACCGAGCCGTTTGGAGAGAAATCATCATCTGGAGTGGACCTCATTGTCTTTTGTAACTACTGTTTTCTGAAATACTGCTTGATGGGTGCAAAGGGAAGTCCTCAGGCATAACCAAATGAAGGACACACTATTACATATTTGGATACATTATTCTCTAACCTTCAGAAATTACAAAGATAGCTTATTGCCCGTGTCTGTCGTAAAATCTTCTAAGCACATCACATCACGGCTACCACTACCATAATTACGATCATCATCAATATCATTGTTAGCGTTCCACAATCACAGTAAAAAGATGACTACCACCAGCAGGCGGCCATGTTGTGGGGATGTAGTCGGGTGACGGGCCGCTCACACCGAGTGGTACAAGAAGGGTGCGGGGCAGAAAGGCAGCACAGACATCACCACCAGGGGTCACTGTGGGGGGCAGTGTCTGCAGGCCTCAGTTAAGGTGCGCCTCAAGACCCAAGTCTAAATGTGTGTCTGCAAACACAGCATAGACAAGGCCCTTCACACATTACAAAATGCAGCACAAGGGATCCCAAGTCTTGAGGAACTAGAGCTGATACAGGGAGGGCCCTCCACCATAGTGAGTGGGCTTTAAACAGGCTGAGGTCTGCAGTTTGTAATCTTTGGATGCCCCTTTACATCTTGGAATCTAACAAAGACAATAAAGTGTCAGTTCTATGTCATGTCCTGACTTGTAGTAACCTCTTTGTTGGGTTGGCTTACGAAATAGTGTAACCCTCACAAAACCACCACTTTGACCGTTCAGCATTTGGTTATAACAGGACACACAATTCTCACCCCGTATACATTGTACAAAAACACTCTGTATTTCTACACAACCTTTGATGCCATTCCCAATTTCTGTTTACATTTTTCAAATGTTGAACCAGCATCTGTGTCTTGGGAGGCTAGGCCCCACTGGCAGCCAACATCTTGTCAAGACTGGTGCCTCCCCCTGGTGTGAAATGTGGGAATTAGAATTGCCCACCTTGGTCCTCAGCAGTAAAGGGCCAGGTTGTTTCTAGTTAGTGGATAATGCTGTGTGATACATTAAATGCATATGGGCTATACAGGCCTTGTCAGGGGTTGGGGAGGGGATTTGATGAATGTTTGATTATTGCCCGGAGGTGTCTCAGTTCAGAATGTGGCTCAGTTTGAGTTGGATGTTTATTTTTTATTCACTTCCTATTTGTGTGCGCGCAAACTACGGACGTCTCCCACACATTTACTAAGCCTCTAAGGTGAATTTCAGTGACACAGGGGTGTTCAGGGTGATTCAGGCTTCGCGTGAGTGGTCGAATTTTTAAAATCGGAGCATTTTAAAAGATTTGTTTATCGCGATGTGCATACGGGTGCCCCTAGCGGATTTACTAGCGTTCCCCTGTTAAATGTTACCTGCTGAGCCTCTCCAGGAGGCCTTGGCGGTCTTGTAGCTTTTTACGGAATTGAAATCGGACCATTATTAGCGAGTACAGAATTTTTTTTCTTATTTCTTCACCCCCCGGTCGTCACCACGGACGTCTTCAGCGGATTTACTAGCGTTTCCCTGTTGAATTTGACCCACTGAGCCTCTCCGGGAGACTTTGGCGGTCGTGTAGCTTTTTACAGAATTGAAATCGGACCATTATTAGCGAGTACAGAATTTTTTTTCTTATTTCTTCACCCCCCCGACCGTCACTTTGGACGTCGTTAGCGGATTTGCTAGTGTTACCCTGTCAAATGTGACCCACTGAGCCTCTCCAGGAGGCTTTTGGCTTTCGTGTAGCTTTTATCGGACTTGAAACCAGACCTTTATTAGCCAATACAGAATTTTTTTTCTTATGTTTTAACCCCCCTGGCCATCACTATGGAGCTTGCTTCACCAAGGACTTGAAAAGAAAACGCAATGAACAGTGGCTATGTTACAAATCTTAGATTCTTTATTTAGAATTTATATTACCTTTTTTTTTTATACAGACATGATGTACCGCACATTACCATTATCATCATCATCATGGAAATCATACATCACCTGCAGTAGGAGGAGGTCATAATAATAATAATAATAATGATACACTAACTACTAGTCTACACATCAGTACCAACCCGTGAGCAGCATACATCAGAGTGCTGAACCGCACACGTCCACCTCCCAGAGAGGGGGCAGGGAGGGGGCAGACTGAATGACTATGTGGCAGTATCCAGGAATGGAGGGGGGGGGGGGTTACACTGTAGACACTATTCTACATGGGGGGGGGGGGGTGTAGATGGGAAGTAGATGAGTATGCACCACACTTTGAGCCGACTACTTTAATATTACAGACGTGGTATGAAAACACTGCTCAATAAACCCACCAAACGCACGGAGGGAGAGGAGCATCAAGATGCACTATAATCACTACTAACAATGTCTACAATGTAATAATGATATCAACCATACAGTGGGTATCTCATGGCAGCTGTGGGGCTCCCGTGTTTAAATATGGATCGTCTCAAAAGTCAGATGTGAAGCAGTCACTCTCTGCCCCCTTCTTGAAATTTACACGCGTTGTATTGGAGCTCAGCTCACGGTTTACCAGCAACGTACTAATAATAGTTGTGTTTCCATCCCGATATCATGGAGTTTCATATTCCTGTTTAAACTCTTTAGCCGGGTGCCATTACTTTTTTGTTTCCTCAGAAATAATACTTATGTTTGTTGTTATTTTTACATAAAGCCAAATGACAAAAACATCATTCAAGCTCATTTATTTTTCCTCCTTGTCATTTACTACAGAAAACTTGATGTTGATGAGCTCTCCATGTCCTTACATTGCCACACACACCTGTCAACCTTCACATTATTCTTTCAACAGGATTCCAACATTTGGCATCTCTGCACACCATATTCTAGCAGCCACAGAGACTGCTTCGCCAACAGGAAATTATTATGATAAACATAGTCCCTACTGCCACTATAAATGCTAAGAATGTCAAACTATTTACAAATATTACAATGCCATTACATATTCCACTAATGTAACAATTGAAACCACAGATGGAGGGTAGCGTATTAATAGCGAGCCGTACCACTGTCCCGGGGTTCAGCACAGTTTGCCCCCAGGCAGCATTTTATTCTTTTTTTTTAAGTATCACGCCTTTGGGAGAGGGTGCTACTGCTACTACTGTCAATGCTAAACACAAAACCAAGATGGCTACCGTTGGGCCTTACCATGGGAGGTGTTGGACCACAGCAGCACCAAAGGACTGAGGTGAGTGGAGACGGGGTCGGGCACCGAGCCGTTTGGAGAGAAATCATCATCTGGAGTGGATCTCATTGTCTTTTGTAACTACTGTTTTCTGAAATACTGCTTGATGGGTGCAAAGGGAAGTCCTCGGGCATGGCCAAATGAAGGACACACACTTGTTCCTATTACACAATTAGATACATTATTCTCTAACCTTCAGAAAATACAAAGATAGCTTATTGCCCGTGTCTGTCGTAAAATCTTCTAAGCACATCACATCACGGCTACCACTACCATAATTACGATTATCATCAATATCATTGTTAGCGTTCCACAATCACAGTAAAAAGATGACTACCACCAGCAGGAGGCCATGTTGTGGGGATGTAGTCGGGTGACGGGCCGCTCACACCGAGTGGTACAAGAAGGGTGGGGGGCAGCAAGGCAGCACAGACATCACCACCAGGGGTCACTGTGGGGGGCAGTGTCTGCAGGCCTCAGTTAAGGTGCGCCTCAAGACCCAAGTCTAAATGTGCGTCTGCAAACACAGCATAGACAAGGCCCTTCACACATTACAAAATGCAGCACAAGGGATCCCAAGTCTTGAGGAACTAGAGCTGATACAGGGAGGGCCCTCCACCATAGTGAGTGGGCTTTAAACAGGCTGAGGTCTGCAGTTTGTAATCTTTGGATGCCCCTTTACATCTTGGAATCTAACAAAGACAATAAAGTGTCAGTTCTATGTCATGTCCTGACTTGTAGTAACCTCTTTGTTGGGTTGGCTTACGAAATAGTGTAACCCTCACAAAACCACCACTTTGACCGTTCAGCATTTGGTTATAACAGGACACACAATTCTCACCCCGTATACATTGTACAAAAACACTCTGTATTTCTACACAACCTTTGATGCCATTCCCAATTTCTGTTTACATTTTTCAAATGTTGAACCAGCATCTGTGTCTTGGGAGGCTAGGCCCCACTGGCAGCCAACATCTTGTCAAGACTGGTGCCTCCCCCTGGTGTGAAATGTGGGAATTAGAATTGCCCACCTTGGTCCTCAGCAGTAAAGGGCCAGGTTGTTTCTAGTTAGTGGATAATGCTGTGTGATACATTAAATGCATATGGGCTATACAGGCCTTGTCAGGGGTTGGGGAGGGGATTTGATGAATGTTTGATTATTGCCCGGAGGTGTCTCAGTTCAGAATGTGGCTCAGTTTGAGTTGGATGTTTATTTTTTATTCACTTCCTATTTGTGTGCGCGCAAACTACGGACGTCTCCCACACATTTACTAAGCCTCTAAGGTGAATTTCAGTGACACAGGGGTGTTCAGGGTGATTCAGGCTTCGCGTGAGTGGTCGAATTTTTAAAATCGGAGCATTTTAAAAAATTTGTTTATCGCGATGTGCATACGGGTGCCCCTAGCGGATTTACTAGCGTTCCCCTGTTAAATGTTACCTGCTGAGCCTCTCCAGGAGGCCTTGGCGGTCTTGTAGCTTTTTACGGAATTGAAATCGGACCATTATTAGCGAGTACAGAATTTTTTTTCTTATTTCTTCACCCCCCGGTCGTCACCACGGACGTCTTCAGCGGATTTACTAGCGTTTCCCTGTTGAATTTGACCCACTGAGCCTCTCCGGGAGACTTTGGCGGTCGTGTAGCTTTTTACAGAATTGAAATCGGACCATTATTAGCGAGTACAGAATTTTTTTTCTTATTTCTTCACCCCCCCGACCGTCACTTTGGACGTCGTTAGCGGATTTGCTAGTGTTACCCTGTCAAATGTGACCCACTGAGCCTCTCCAGGAGGCTTTTGGCTTTCGTGTAGCTTTTATCGGACTTGAAACCAGACCTTTATTAGCCAATACAGAATTTTTTTTCTTATGTTTTAACCCCCCTGGCCATCACTATGGAGCTTGCTTCACCAAGGACTTGAAAAGAAAACGCAATGAACAGTGGCTATGTTACAAATCTTAGATTCTTTATTTAGAATTTATATTACCTTTTTTTTTTATACAGACATGATGTACCGCACATTACCATTATCATCATCATCATGGAAATCATACATCACCTGCAGTAGGAGGAGGTCATAATAATAATAATAATAATGATACACTAACTACTAGTCTACACATCAGTACCAACCCGTGAGCAGCATACATCAGAGTGCTGAACCGCACACGTCCACCTCCCAGAGAGGGGGCAGGGAGGGGGCAGACTGAATGACTATGTGGCAGTATCCAGGAATGGAGGGGGGGGGGGGTTACACTGTAGACACTATTCTACATGGGGGGGGGGTGTAGATGGGAAGTAGATGAGTATGCACCACACTTTGAGCCGACTACTTTAATATTACAGACGTGGTATGAAAACACTGCTCAATAAACCCACCAAACGCACGGAGGGAGAGGAGCATCAAGATGCACTATAATCACTACTAACAATGTCTACAATGTAATAATGATATCAACCATACAGTGGGTATCTCATGGCAGCTGTGGGGCTCCCGTGTTTAAATATGGATCGTCTCAAAAGTCAGATGTGAAGCAGTCACTCTCTGCCCCCTTCTTGAAATTTACACGCGTTGTATTGGAGCTCAGCTCACGGTTTACCAGCAACGTACTAATAATAGTTGTGTTTCCATCCCGATATCATGGAGTTTCATATTCCTGTTTAAACTCTTTAGCCGGGTGCCATTACTTTTTTGTTTCCTCAGAAATAATACTTATGTTTGTTGTTATTTTTACATAAAGCCAAATGACAAAAACATCATTCAAGCTCATTTATTTTTCCTCCTTGTCATTTACTACAGAAAACTTGATGTTGATGAGCTCTCCATGTCCTTACATTGCCACACACACCTGTCAACCTTCACATTATTCTTTCAACAGGATTCCAACATTTGGCATCTCTGCACACCATATTCTAGCAGCCACAGAGACTGCTTCGCCAACAGGAAATTATTATGATAAACATAGTCCCTACTGCCACTATAAATGCTAAGAATGTCAAACTATTTACAAATATTACAATGCCATTACATATTCCACTAATGTAACAATTGAAACCACAGATGGAGGGTAGCGTATTAATAGCGAGCCGTACCACTGTCCCGGGGTTCAGCACAGTTTGCCCCCAGGCAGCATTTTATTCTTTTTTTTTAAGTATCACGCCTTTGGGAGAGGGTGCTACTGCTACTACTGTCAATGCTAAACACAAAACCAAGATGGCTACCGTTGGGCCTTACCATGGGAGGTGTTGGACCACAGCAGCACCAAAGGACTGAGGTGAGTGGAGACGGGGTCGGGCACCGAGCCGTTTGGAGAGAAATCATCATCTGGAGTGGATCTCATTGTCTTTTGTAACTACTGTTTTCTGAAATACTGCTTGATGGGTGCAAAGGGAAGTCCTCGGGCATGGCCAAATGAAGGACACACACTTGTTCCTATTACACAATTAGATACATTATTCTCTAACCTTCAGAAAATACAAAGATAGCTTATTGCCCGTGTCTGTCGTAAAATCTTCTAAGCACATCACATCACGGCTACCACTACCATAATTACGATTATCATCAATATCATTGTTAGCGTTCCACAATCACAGTAAAAAGATGACTACCACCAGCAGGAGGCCATGTTGTGGGGATGTAGTCGGGTGACGGGCCGCTCACACCGAGTGGTACAAGAAGGGTGGGGGGCAGCAAGGCAGCACAGACATCACCACCAGGGGTCACTGTGGGGGGAGGCAGTGTCTGCAGGCCTCAGTTAAGGTGCGCCTCAAGACCCAAGTCTAAATGTGCGTCTGCAAACACAGCGTAGACAAGGCCCTTCACACATTACAAAATGCAGCACAAGGGATCCCAAGTCTTGAGGAACTAGAGCTGATACAGGGAGGGCCCTCCACCATAGTGAGTGGGCTTTAAACAGGCTGAGGTCTGCAGTTTGTAATCTTTGGATGCCCCTTTACATCTTGGAATCTAACAAAGACAATAAAGTGTCAGTTCTATGTCATGTCCTGACTTGTAGTAACCTCTTTGTTGGGTTGGCTTACGAAATAGTGTAACCCTCACAAAACCACCACTTTGACCGTTCAGCATTTGGTTATAACAGGACACACAATTCTCACCCCGTATACATTGTACAATAACACCCTGTATTTCTACACAACCTTTGATGCCATTCCCATTTTCTGTTAACATTTTGTTCGGTGGGAGTCATAGGCTTTAGATAGTCCCGGCGGTTGAGGGGTTCTGACAGGACCCTGGTACATAACAGCTTCTGAGGTTGGAGGTGTGGAAGGCTTGGTCGTCGTGCAGCGTTTGGTCTGTATCCATCAGCGGTAAACCCACTCCAGCAACCCAAACCACGGATGAGCAACTCCCGTCTACTTTAGTTCTTGACAACTGAAAACCGTGTGCTCCAAGAATGAGCCCGAGACCATTGCCCTTTTAAAGCTTACAAAGTATTCTCAAAGGTAACCTGGCATCAAAAAGGTGCTTTTATAATTAATATCCCAAAGGCAGGAAATAAAGACCTCCCGTACTCACATATATATATATATATATTGACAAACTCACAACCATCGTGAAGACCATCAACTGGTGATGAAGGCATTAAATGACGTCTACGACATTCACCCAAGTGCAGAAAAAATACAACACTGGCTCCATCTAGAAGCCAAAAAAACAATATTACAATGAAAAAATGTACATTTCACTCTACTTTGGCTGACTGAACAAGACAATGTGTATATATATAAGTTTATATATATATCTAAATAACTCATGCGCACTGTACACGGTGCATGGATCCATCATGTCAGGAGTCTCGGCAAAATTATTAACAGGAACGGAGAAAATAACCGAGCATAAGAAAGAGTTCATTGCAAACTAACAAGTGTAGGGAGCGTAGATGGGTGTAGAAAAAATGGAGTGAATTTGGTTAAAGATGCCACACCTCCTGTGTTCAGCTTCTTGTTTTGGCATCCTAGTTGCTTCTATCCCCCCACCCGTTATACATCCACATATATATTCTGTAAGTAATCATTATGAGGAGGCTCGTACTGAGCAGTACGGCCAGAGGTTCTGCGCGTAGAGTCTGAAAGCTGTGAGTTCATGTGAAGAGGGCAAGGCTGAAGCGATGATGTCCTCCCGTAATGCTGGACCAGCAAGGACCCATCCAGGTGTGTCATCCAGGCACCCCACATCCAGGTGTGTCATCCAGGCACCCCACTCGTCTAGACGCTGTCACGGCAGTGACTGGGTAAGAAGCTGCTTGGCAGCACGTGAGAGGGGCAGGTGGCCGACGTCTCGTATTAGACATTCTATACATCTGATTTGTACAAAAGGAGAGAAACGAGAAGAAAGAGTTGCCCCATTATTGGCCAGACGGCCTCCTCCCTAAAAGCCGCCCTATAACATCATCATATACATATACAGTAGGTAGGTGGGGAGCTGGAAACACCCAGGGCCGGCCGCTCCTTCTCCTGGCCGTCCGCGGTGTGTAAGTCAGTGGTTGGTGGACAGCACACGGTGTGGTAGGAGGGGTCCTCCAGCAGGCCCCAGGGGGCAGCAGCAGCAGCAGTAGCAGGGGCCGGCACCCCACACACCACCCACACCGCCACAGGCAGCGGCGGCTGGTGCCCCGCTCACACGAGCAGCTCTCTCTGCAACAACAGACATCCTACGTTAAACATGGGACAAGTTGCAGCTGGGGCAGCAAGGTCATACAGAAAGTACACAGCCATATCCTACGTTAAACATGGGACAAGTTGCAGCTGGGACAGCAGGGTCATACAGAAAGTACACAACCCACATCCTACGTTAAACATGGGACAAGTTGCAGCTGGGACAGCAAGGTCATACAGAGAGTACACAACCCACATCCTATGTTAAATATGGGACAAGTTGTAGCTGGGACAGGAGGGCCATACAGAAAATACACAGCCCACATCCTACGTTAAACATGGGACAAGTTGCAGCTGGGACGGGAGGGCCATACAGAAAGTACACAACCCACATCCTACGTTAAACATGGGACAAGTTGCAGCTGGGACAGCAAGGTCATACAGAAAGTACACAGCCCACACCCTACGTTAAACATGGGACAAGTTGCAGCTGGGACAGCAAGGCCATACAGAGAGTACACAACCCACATCCTACGTTAAACATGGGACAAGTTGCAGCTGGGACAGGAGGGCCATGCAGAAAGTACACAACCAACATCCTACGTTAAACATGGGACAAGTTGCAGCTGGGACAGCAAGGTTATACAGAAAGTACACAACCCACATCCTACATTAAACATGGGACAAGTTGCAGCTGGGACAGCAAGGTCATACAGAGAGTACACAGCCCACATCCTACGTTAAACATGGGACAAGTTGCAGCTGGGACAGCAAGGTCATACAGAAAGTACACAGCCCACATCCTACGTTAAACATGGGACAAGTTGCAGCTGGGACAGCAGGGCCATACAGAAAGTACACAACCCACATCCTACGTTAAAGATTGGACAAGTTGCAGCTGGGACAGCAAGGTCATACAGAAAGTACACAGCCATATCCTACGTTAAACATGGGACAAGTTGCAGCTGGGACGGGAGGGCCATACAGATAGTCCACAACCAACATCGTATGTTAAACATGGGACAAGTTGCAGCTGGGACAGCAAGGCCATACAGAGAGTACACAGCCCACATCCTATGTTAAATATGGGACAAGTTGCAGCTGGGACAGCAGGGCCATACAGAAAGTACACAGCCCACATCCTACGTTAAACATGGGACAAGTTGCAGCTGGGATGGGAGGGCCATACAGAAAGTCCACAACCAACATCCTATGTTAAACATGGGACAAGTTGCAGCTGGGACAGCAAGGCCATACAAAGAGTACACAACCCACATCCTACGTTTAACATGGGAAAAGTTGCAGCTGGGGCAGCAAGGTCATACAGGAAGTACACAACCCACATCCTACGTTTAACATGGGACAAGTTGCAGCTGGGACAGCGAGGCCATACAGGAAGTACACAATCCCCGCGCACCATACATTTCTTATATGACATCATAGTGGCGCGAAATATTGCATCCAATCAGGGGCTGTACAGATCTTACTCTGTAATGGTCCCTCGCTCCAGCCAAGATATCGATAGAGGCGCCGTATCTATGGTCTAAGCCCACATCCTACCTTAAACATGGGACAAGTTGCAGCTGGGACAAAAAAATTATCAAAAGAAGGTGGCCTAAAGTAGGCCTACTACTTACATTTAGGGTCTCTGTTGAGAAGCATGGTTTCATTGAATATCAGCTCCTTCAGTTTTTCTCTTGGCAAATCATCCAACTCTGTCTCAAACGTAAACGGCTCCTCAGCGATTGGCTGAAAGGGGCATGAAAATCACATCAATATTTGTTTTGGTTAAGAAGGACTCTCTGTAGAGGCAACGGTGTACTGTAAACGAATATGCTTTCGCGCTGTACATATTTTCGCAAATTTCGTGGAAATCAAAATCCGCGAAAATATGTACAACATTCGCAAATTCTAATACAAACAGAACAGCTCTTTTTAGCAAGTTCGCGAAAATGTATACACTAAAATTATATTAGTTTACAGTAAATTAGGATTGCCATCCACGAGGCAGTTCTAAATTATCTGACTTTCTGAGAATTTCCCTGACAATCATGACAAGTCTTTTCGTTTGAATTAAATGGCCTTCAACTATCAAAATGGAATTGTCTACTTAGGAGTGGTCATTGTCTAACACAGGGGTGTGAACTAGGAAATAGCAAAAGATCTGAGGGTTTTCGCTGAAGAGGATTTGCACGACAAAACAACTAAATTCATCTATACTATGCAATTTCATTATAGAAAAACAGCAGCACTAGTAATCTAGAGGGGGTTTGGGGGATATGCCCCCAAGAAAATTTTGAATATCAAGAGGGCAAATGGGGCTATTTGATGTATTTTGGTGATCTGGTCTGTTGAAATTTCTAAGTCCCCCCCTACATAAAGTGAAACAGATTTCTCATTGGATCTGGACGAATCACAAGAATGACCAATTTGAAGACTAAAGATCTGAAATCAGATTTTAATCTGAGCTTTCACAGCCCTGCTAACAAGAGGGGTTTGGTGGATTTCAAATATTTTTCCCCGACAAACTTTGAAAATTCCCTGACATTTTCAGAAAACTTTTTTTCCCTTGACAAAATGTAAAATCCCTGACATGAGAAAAACGTTTTTTCCCTGACATATTCCTTGCCAGTGGCAACCCTATAGTAGAGTGGGTGTTGACCGGCTGAAACTCTGAAACCTCCAAATCCTTTTGCAAACTCCGCTTTCGAAAGAGCGCCAGTTTTGAATAAGTGCCGGGGGTACAGGGGTCTTGAAACCTCCCTTAAGCACTTAAATAGGATCTTAAATGAGCGCCTGTCTTGGAGATGAAAACCCCTCCAAATTAAAGAGCGCCTGGCGCTAATTGGCGACGGTACATAGCTAGGGCTGGTGCGCCCCATGCGTGACCTTATCATGCAATACAAGCTATATTACACGATCAGAAGACAAATTCTCAGCCCCCCCTACCTTTTAGTTGTTGTTTACATCACCAATTTAGTTGTTTATATTGTTAATTGCATCGTTCACATCGTCGTCTCCTTTGTTTACATCGCCGCCATTGTTGTGTCACGTGACCAACATGCTGGCTTCTGATCTAGAGCACCAAAAAGCGTACCACACATAGGGTTGGTACGCAAAAGCGTATCACACATAGGGCTGCTACGTTTTTAATGGTTAACCAGCAGCTCCGCTGCCGGAGATTGGCGCGGGAAAATAGTGGAGGCAGCGTTCGTTTGCCCTACTATACTGCATGGCGGGAATGCCTTAGCATATCGCAAATAGGATCGGAGTGGCGCAATATTTTCAATCTCCAAGTCTGAGTCCGAGGTAGAACTTATAATGGGGCCAGCTTGGGGCGCGGTGCATCCCTGGGTAGCGATCTCTTTTACTGGTATGTGTAAACAAACACAGGATCGTATTGATAACGTTAGGTGGTGTAATACAGTCTGGGTACTGACCTCGTCTGCTGGGTCGTAGTACTGTTCTAGGTAGCTGTGTGCGAGGGCTTCCTCCACAGTGATCCGCTTGTGGGGGTTGAAGGTCAGCATACGATCCAGCAGGTCCAGAGCTGAAGCGCAATGTTTGGAGTAGTAATATTAGTAAACATATAACTTACACAGTCTTCCCGAAAACGTGCCGGACACCGGCTATAGCCGGCTAAAAGGCCGCTGGACCGGCTGAACTGGTCTTACTGCCAGTCCAGATGACTGGCTGGATTTTGGGCTACATGTCAGTTTTTACGGTTTGTAAATCGGACTATTATTAAGGTTTATAGAGGGAAACCCATTTTGCATTAACATTTTGAATCTCAATACTCAAAGTTCTACATATTGCAATGTTTCAATGGGAATATGCAGGAAAGCATATTTATTTAATTTTAATTCTTGCTTTATACATCTTTTTATTAGATATGAAAATTGCCCTCTGGTATTTGGGCCTGCGGAAATTAAGCCGGGCCTGCAAAATAATAGATCTGCAGGACCGAATGTCCTGCATGTCGAAAAAGTTTTCGGGAAGACTGCTTAGTGTTGCCGAAAACTTTTTATGCACATAGGCCAATGTGGCCTGTGTCTTGAAGTCTTACACAGGCCATTTGCTTTCTACACAGGCCATATGAACCATTATTTAATGAGAATTCATTAAAAAATGTAAATTGAATAATACTTCCATTGCCATAACTTTGCTTCTAATGGGAAAATTTGAAATATACAGCAGTCCAACATTATAGCACTCCAATGCACTATATGGATATATATCTAAAACTGGACATCGACATCCATGTAACAGAAAGCTATATTTATTAGAAGTAGAAATCCATGAATATCTATATGAAGGAGAACACCATGTTCATGCCTATATGTCTGTGTGTATGTTCATTTCGAAATTCAAGATTGCAACCATTGATTGAATGCCACCATGCTTTCAATGTAATCTCGAATTGCAGTTGCAGTAGTTTGATACTAATAAAAAAAAATCTATTCTATTTTTCTTTCATGAACAGTTGGCATCCCATAGATTCAAGATGGCTATCACTTATTGAATGTCCTGATGCTTGAAATGCAATCTTGACTTGTAGTTGCATTAATTTGATACTATCAAAAAAACAAATCCTATTTGATTTTTCCTTCATTCAACCCATTCAAGATGGCTACCATTTAGTAAATGCCACAATGCTTTCAGTGCAATGAAGAATTGTAGTTGCATTAATTTGATATCTATATAAGAACATTTCTATTTGATACCTTTTTCAAACACAGTTGGCACCCCATAGGTTTAGGATGGCCACCATTCATTGAATGCCACAATGCTTTAAATGCAATCTTGAAATGTAGTTGCATTAATTTTAAACTGTTAAAAACATCCAATTTAGTTGTTTTTTTCATGAAGAGTTGGCACCCCATAGGTTCAAGATGGCCACCAATCATTGAATGCCATAATGTTTAAATGCAATCTTGAGTTGCTGTTGCATTAATTTGATTCTTAAAAAAAAAACTTTCTTTTTTTTCTTTCATGAACAGTTGGCACCCCATACATTCAAGGTGACTACCAGTCATTGCATGCCACAATGCTTTAAGTGCAATCACAAATTGTAGTTGCATTAATCTGATACTAATAAAAAAAACTAATTCTATTTTTTTTATTTTTTATGAACAGTTGGCACCCCATATATTTAAGATGACTACCATTCATTGAATGCCCCGATGCTTGAAATGCAATCTCGAATTGTAGTTGCATCAATTTAATGCTAATAAAAAACAAATTCTTATCAATTTTTCTTTCATGAATATTTGGCACCCCATAAGGTGGCCACCATTCATATTAATGCAAATAGAATGCTTTAAGTGCTATCACGAGTAGTATAGTATGTATCGGAACGGGACTATAGTTAAGTACTGTTTATTACTCAATCGACATGCAGCCAATCAGAGGCCTCCATTTGGTCACGTGACCGGAAGTGACCTACTTAGGGGATTAGTGGTGACGTCACGTGACCTAGTTAGCCAATCAGAGGCCTCCATTTGGTCACGTGACCGGAAGTGACCTACTTAGGGGATTAGCGGTGCATTCTGGGTAACCCTGCAGCCAATCAGAGGCCTCCATTGGGTGACCGGAAGTGACCTACTTAGGGGATGGTGCATTCTGGGTAACCTACTGACCTACTTAGGGGACCGGAAGTGACGTCATATGACCTAATTTAGGATCACGTGATCGGAAGTGACCTGATGAGTCACGTGACCGGAAGTGACGTCACACGACTTAATGGCCAACCGGAAGCGACCTGATTGATCACGTGACCGGAAGAAGAAGAAGTTTTTTTTTGTTTAGGATCCCGTGACTGGAAGCGACGTCGTCACATGAGTGACGCTTTAAGAGACTGCGCGACTTACTAGTAAAAGAAGCCGTATGATAATAAAAACACAACAATATTTTCTTTTAATTTTTTTTAATTTATTTTTTTTTCAATCTTGATAAACACTCTATTTTTGAAAAGATGCACACGCTTATTTTTTTTTTTTTTTTTTTTTTTTTTTCATATCTCTAAAGGACTCGTTGTCACACCGTCAGAATGCACGCGACGCTTATAATACAAGTAGCGCACGCCGTCTTTCTCTATGGTGTAGGTGACCATTTTGTTTCGCACCACTTTGAAATTTCTATTTACAGCAATGAGAGTTTTTCGTTGGCGAAGAACATCCAAGAAGGCGTCTGGTTCCTGGGGGTTTTGTTTCTTCTGTACGCCTTTTGCACTCCATTTTTTGGATTTTCTTTCACCGGTGTCGCTGACTCGATCGTAGCAAATGTAAGTCTTAGGGTTGAGACTTAGGATCCCGTCACCTTCCCACTCCGCTTTCATGAGTCCCGAAGTTCTCAGATCGTGAAGGTACCGTCTCTCACAACATCCGCCGGGCGGCGCACACCATTCTCGCACTCTTTCCGTTTTTGTCTTCACGAAAAGCTCTAAGTGCTCGTCGCACACCGCTGTCGGAAGCCACTTTCGTTTCTCTCTGAAGTACGTCTCTCTCAGGCGAGGTTTCACTAGGTCATCCAACGTGGCACCGCTGAGAGCCATGTAAAGACTGTCGGTGTCCATTTGACAAAGGGCATAATCGCGCCGATCGACGAATCTATCCAAGAAGTCGTATGTGAACTCTAACATTTTCAACTTCGCGTACTGGTATACCATGAACCCTATCTGAATAGGGAGGTTGTTCTTGACCGTTTTCGGTTGTAGTTCGACTTCAAACAGATCGGAAGTCAACTCGGACGCCTTTTTGAAGCGCCACGAATTGGCCAATAGTTCGAACTTCCGACTGTCAGTGTATCTCACCGCCGTGTGTTTTTCTTTGTTGCAGATTGTTTTACCGTACGTAGCGTTTCCCATTAACTTGTAACAGTCTGACAGAATTTTCTCGTTCTCGTTCACGTCGCCACGTCTTCGCGCCGCCGTCACTTCGTCCGCGAAACCGGCAAAGGAGCGTTTAGGTAGGTATTCTACCACCAGCTGCACTTTGGTGACTATCAAACCGTGCTCTAAATACCACTTGAGAAGCGGCGTTCCCAAGAGAATATTTTTTCCGTGGTAACTCCCTATCAGAAATCTCTGAGGCGTGCTCAACAGCTTTTCTTCCTGCGCAAAGTCTGACATGTGAGGGCCTATGTCCGATTTTGAAACGGTCGCGTTCTTGAAAACGGGGGTCATTTCTTCGAAGTACTCTCGTAGGTGAGGCGGCGTAGTGATGTCCACTTGAACTAAACCGAACATTTTCTCCTCTTTCACAGCGGAAAGGATGTCGCTCTCGCTCATCGCGTTTCGAGACACTTTCAAAGCGTCAACCTTCCAGCGTTGTTGGGAGGCCTTGACCCGCTCATCTCGACGCTTCATCTCTCGCCATTCGCACTCCCACACGACGACCAGCTTGTAACCTAACGCTTTCAAGTAAGCGCTTACTCTGGTCGTTCTGTCGCGTCTCTCCTCTCTCAGTGAAGCGCACTGATATCGGTGCGACGGTATGCACTCGTGAGCGTGGAACCAACACCCGTGAAACTGGAAAACCGTATTAGAGGCCGCGTGAAATCCGTCCACGCGAATTCTCCGACAGCCTACCGCCATCTCGCCGCCGTTCAGAGCGTGGCGCAGTTTCACGTCGCGGTCGTGCTCTACGAAGCGTAACCACTCCAAAGCGCTGTGAGAGTTTCTTTGCCTGATTTCGGGCTTGAACTCGGTCTCGGGCCGTCTCACCGCGTAATAGCCCGTGCAGTGCGCTTCGCTCATGCAGCGCAAGTACAGTGAGTTAGCGTCTAGTCCTAGGATGTGTTGGCACGGTCTCGCTTCTTCGCCGTACTTGTGCTCCCTTATCCGCGTGGTGCCCTTCTCGTGAAATCTATGGAAGATGATGGAAGGACCGCCGACTAGATTCTCTTTGATCAGAGCGTGGAGGACGGCGTCGAACTGGGGAAACGTTGTGAACGCGTCTTCTAGGTTTTGGAAGAGGAAGCGTAAAGTCAAACCGGCGAGAGAAACTCCGTCTTTCAACATGTCGATGCCGCGATCTTGGAAAAATTTAGCGTGATTTTTCAGAGCTTCTATGAAAGGTTTCACGTCTTTGTTGTTGTAGTGGATCAAGTAGTCTTCCATAGTTTGCATCTTCTCGTCGGACCAAACTTTCTGACATGCGGCGTAGTCGGATTCGGACATTTTGACGCCCGTCAGCTCGCTGTCGAAAGCCGATCTCGGGGGCAGCGTTCTGTTTGCCAGTTTCCTGGTAGACGTCATCCATTCGTAAGGAAAGTGACCTTTCTCTTCGTTCCTGGTGAAAGCTCGCAAATAGGTCGCGTAGTTGTAACCGGGTGCCAAATAGTTGACTACGTCCAAGAAAACCGTGTGCTGTGTGTAAACCGCCAAGTATTGATTGCTTCTCTTTATGACGCTGAATTCTTGGTTTCTTCGGTCTCCGGAGGCGAAGAACGAGTGAAGGCGTATTTTGATCAGGTTCAAGTCGTAACGCCCCGAGTTGAAGCCCACCACTGGAGCTTGACGGATGTATCTCAGAAGACGCTTCTTCAGTTGAACTAACGGGTGTCTGGTCTGAGCCGCAGCGAAGCCGCCTGGAGAAGGGGTGGTGAACGTCGCCTCCTCCAGCAGGAGAGCTTCACCTATCGCCGCATCTAACTTCGCTAACGTCGGTCGGTAAAGTTCTAGCACAGCTTCCCCGATCGCTTTGGCGTTCTCGTTTATGTGATTTAAAACTCGGTCCAACAAGGGGTCGGAATCTGCGTCGGACGCTCTGACGAAGCAGACGGGCCCCTCCCACCCCGGAAAGTCGGATGCGACGCTAGCCGACAAAGGGACGTGATCCCACAGCAGGGACACGTGCTCCGTCGACGGTTCTTTGCACGGTCTGAAGAAAGCCTCGAAATCGAAGGCGATCTTGTAAGGGTAGATTCCGGAATGTCCGTCGGGGGGAAAAATGGAGAAGTCTGCTAGCGCTTCGAAAATCGTTCTCGAATTTTGGTAGATGCCGCCTACGTAGCGCAACTTGACTTGTCGGCAAGAGGAAAGCTGGTTCCTGTGTCTCTTCAGCAAGAACTCGGTGGTGAACGCCGCCTTACACTTGCAACATTCGTATATGCCCGCGTACGCGTTGAAGTCCGTGACGAGAGAGACGTGCAAACCGCCTTTCGCCGTCAGGTGTAGGTTGACTTTACCTCGGGCGGCCACAGTTCTGGAAGGCGGTCTGATCAGAGTAACGCGTCTTCTCAACTTCCGCCCCGGCACTTGACGCGACGCGGTGTAAACCGCTATTTGTACGTCAAACAAGTTCTCTAACGCGGGTAAGTCGCGGATGTTCAGACCCGGAAAGGATTCAGGTGTGGCAGCGGGACAGAACTGACGTAACAAATCTGAAGCGCGCTTGCTGGTGTTGTATAAGTGAAAGGAAATGCAGCGGAAGATGCAGAGGTTGTCCTTGTTGGGAAAATCTAACACGCCGCTTCTCTTTCCAACTCGACCGGCCTGAGTGATCCTACCGCCTATGGGGAATTCCCCCGGTCCCATGTAAACGCAGATGTTCAAATTGGTAGGAAAAAGAACGTGCCACTTGGTGTCAGCGTCGCAAAGTTTCCGTACCTCCTCGCAAGCGACGGTGTTTTGCATCTTTGAGAGGAGCTCTTCCAAAGTTTCTGAATTAGTTACAGTAGGGAGCGGTTGTATGAGAGTTGCGTTGTTCTGGGAGGCGTGGAAGTAGCGCAGTTTGCTCTTGTCTTCTCTGTGTTGTAACAGTAAGCCTACCGAGAAACCCACTTTGTATCTGAATCTTTGTGTCAAGTGAATGCGACGCATAGTATCTACAGCGTCACTCAACTCGCCGGTTGGTAGCCTGAAGTTTGTTACACTCACGCGAGTCCCGTGCATCCTGACGCCCGTTTGTATCGCAGGCCAATTCGCCGTGAACGTTTCCTCCCCGTTCGGTACAGCACATATGCGCGGAGGGACGGTCACCCCGTCCAGAGATTCGCGTCGACAAGCGCTCTTTCGGCAATCCCCTTCGCCGCATAGAGGGCAAAACTTAGCTACTACTCTACAATTTTCTACGTGTCTCTCGTGGTTGTACGCTCTTTTAAACATTTTGAAACACTTTTCGCATACGTACTGTGTCATGTTTTTTTTCACTCGGTTACCAACTACTTAGCCGTCTAACTATCTATCTATCTATCTAGCCATCTATCAATCTGTCGTCTATGTAACTATCTTTCTGTCTGCTGTCTGTGTATCCGTCTGTCTGTCTGTCTGTCTGTCTGTCTCATACAGCGTACGTCAAACGCTGTGTGTGTGTGTGTGCGCGCGTGAGCGTTGAGCGTCTCTCATTCCGAATCTATGCCGAGATATTTCAGAATGATCTCTGTTTTGTCATCCAACTCTTTGAGCGCTCTGGCGGACAGCGTCACCCCCTGCTGTGTGGGTTTTTTGTCAGGACCTTCGTACTTGCGCACGTGGACGAGGTTCTTACCGCTGTAGTAGCTCACAGCTGCGTACACTTCGCCCGCCTCATCCAGCACTGCGAACCAGGGGGTGTGATTAGGTTTTCCTTGCGCGGCCGCTGTGTCGCGTATGCGCACCACTGCGCGGATATCGGCGATGCGTGCTATGAGCTCGCGCAGCGCGTCGGCCGTGAAGTGCACTCGCTTGCTTCTGGTCAGAGACGCCTCTTTCACCTGGCCGTCTTTTGTGTAGCGCGGCCTCCTAGACAGTCTAGCCACGTCCTCCCAGATCTCCAGCGTCAAAGCTCCGTCTAAGCAGAACTCTAACCCGAGTGTTTTCTCTGCTTCTTCTCGTCCATCTCCTTCTTTTTCTTGTATTTTTCTCTTCTTAGTGGGCCTTGTTGTTCTGGAACTCACCTTAGAACGTTTCACACCCGCAGGATGAGTAACACCATCAGCGTGAGCTGAATCAGCAGCAGAACCGATAGCAGGAGCAGCGTCAGCGCTGGTGGTATCGGAGGTCTCGTTGTTGGAACAGCGCAGCCACACGCCGTCCGTGCTGTGTGTAGCGGTAGAAGATGAAGCGCCGCCGCCGCCCTCGTAAGGTGGCGGTGAGGGCAGTCGCCACGGACCGGACGGGGGGGCGCTAGCAGTGGAGGAAGTGAGGTCGAAAGGTCGAAGAGGGAAGCCGAAAAACGTACCGCTCACCCCTTGCCCTTCGGGTTCTTCGTACGCCTCGTCGTCAGCGTCGTTCTCTGTCTCACCCTGTTGCTGCTCCTCCTCCTCCTCTTCTTCTCGGTTCAGGGGCTGAGTGTCCGAATAGCTGTAACTCTCAGCGCGAGCGGCGTCGAGGGCGTCCGTCGATGTAGTGGTGGAGGAGAGGGGCTGTGCAACGTGCGGCAGGTCATCAAAGTCATCAACAGTAGTGGGGAGGTAAAAACCCGGTTGCCAGTACTGCGCTGTGCCAGGAGCGTTGTCGTCAGTAGTAGTAGCAGTAGCAGCAGGTGCAGCAGAAGCAGCCGCAGCAGGCGCAGCCGCAGCAGACGCAACAGTAGCAGGCGCAGCAGCAGCCTCAGCAGGCGCAGCCGTAGCAAGCGCAGCAGTAGCAGGCGCAGCAGCAGCAGCAGCAGCAGCAGCAGCGGCAGGCGGGACGGCGGTAGCAGCGGCAGCGCGCTTAGCAGCAACGTGTACCGTCGCGAGTGTAACAACGTCGCTAGCACGACGACTGCTACCAGTAGTACTACTAGTACTACTACCACTACTACTACTACTGCTACTACTACTAGTGCTACTGCTACTACTACTACTACTACTGCCGCGAGCGCTCGCTACAGCAGGAGGGTGATAAGACCAACCGGCTGCGGCGGTAGTCTCATGTTCAGTAGCAAGAGCAGGCACTGACGCTAAACGAACGCTGTTCCGCGTAGTCTTCTTGTTCTTGAACGCCGCTAGCTGTTGTCTTTTGCTCATGGTGGTGACTGTAGAGAGCGGCAAAAAAGAATGAGTGAGTGAATGGAGGTTTCCAAGCCCCTTATATACGCCTTCTCGCTTCTAGAGCTAAGCTACTTACCGACCCTGTTCAGCTGCCGCCGGCTGGCCGGCGGCCATTCACAAAGAGAAACAAAAAGACATAAGGCATGACGTTTTCAGCTGGATCCCTTTCCCCCCCCCCTCTTTTGAGAGATCGACTGTGATGATGAGCTAAGCCGCTTACCACCCTGTTCAGCAATTCAACGCGCATTAGCTGTATAAAGGGTTAAGCGGTTGCTGCCTGCCGTCGACTGACCGGCGGCGGCCATTCACAAAGACATAAGGTATGACGTTTTCAGCTGGATCCCTTTTTGAGGGATCCACTGTGGTGAGCTAAGCCGCTTACCACCCTGTTCAGCCATTCAGCGCGCGTTAGCTGTATAAAGGATTAACGGTAACGGTGATGAGCTTACAGTGTGTATACAAAAAAAAACTACAGGAGGCGTGTGGCGTGAAGCAGGACCCCCCTAAGACGAACGTGTCTGTCTGTGAGTAGAGGCGTGTGCATGTGGTGAGCGACTTAAGTGTAAGACAAAAATCGCCACCTCCTGCCGTGGTGAGTAGACCGGGCCGGCCAGGCGGGCGGGCGGCCGGCTAGTTCAATAGGGAGGGGTGACAGCTGCCTAAGGCTGTGCATGAAAAAAAATCAGATTTTCACCTGACCTCTGACGTTTGTTACAATGAATGTCAGAGGGAGGGAGACGTCCTCGGGTAGGGGGTAGGAGGTATTAAGGCTATGAGTGAGGAAAAAACACCGTTTTCAGCTGGTCTCCACGGATAGCGATGCCACACCCCCTCGTCATCTAAGCTCTTAAGGAGCGGAGCGGCTGAAAAAGCGTCATGCGGACAGGGCGCTAGACAGCTGGAGCGCTGTTGGAAATGGGATTAAACTCCCTCTGTATAAAAAGCTCTCATTTCTGTTGGAAAAAAAACATATCGCCTCTGACCCCAGTAACGGCTACTACCACCACCACCGCCACCACCACCACCGCCGCCACCGCCGCCGCCGCCGCCGCCGCCGCCACTGCCGCCGCCGCCAAGACGAGACGAGATGGCTCAAGCTATTCCACTTTCAAGCTCGCCTTCACCGCCCGGTGCGCCTGAAAAAAAGTTAATGCGGCTTGACGACGTGAGACGCGGCGCGAGGCAGCAGACCGATGATGGGGAGACCCGACAGGTAGGACAGCGGCGGTTAGCCTATAGCGACGCCTTGCTTCGTCAACTAGGTAAAGAGTTGAGCGGCTGTTGGAGAGAGTTGGGCAGTAGCTTAAAAGTCAGCGCCGCCCGTATGGATGCTCTAGTAGAGCGCAGTGTCAAGACACCGGAGGAGCTGTGTACGGCGATGTTCCGAGTGTGGTGGGGTGAAACCCCGCATCGTCATAGATGGGGCGAGCTCGGTCGCGTCTTCACCCGCATTAGACGCATGGAACTGTTGGCTCAGTGGATGGCCCTTCTCCACAGACAGGGGTTGGATTTCGAAAACCCCGACTCGCGCGCGATGCATAAGCACTTGGGCACCCTCGGCAGACGTCTGGGTAGCAGGTGGAAAGAGGTGGGGGACCATTTAAAATTGTCGCCTGAGAGGTTAGATAAGATCGCTGAAGAATGCGAATACGGAGGAAGTCCCGCTGAGTGGGCCTTCCGAGTGTTGAAAATGTGGCAAGATGAAGCTGACGGCGCCGGCGGTACGCCTTTTGAACTCCTTCGAGTGTTGACTGAGGACATGGGAAAGTTTGGCCTCGGCATCGCGATATTACTTGACTTTATCAAGCAAGAAACAACGAGAACGACGGACATGTGAATTGTTGTGTTTTATTTTCATACGTCTTCTTTATTAGTAAGTAAAAAAAAAAAAAATATATATATATATATCATAACAATTAAGACGCGCGATCTCTTAAAGTGTCACTTCCTCCAGTCGCAGCTGATCGCCTCATCGCAGCACGTGATAAACAAAAAAAAAACACGAAGAGACACGCTTCTTCCTCTCGAGAGGAAGAAGCGTGTCTCTCGATTGAAAATCTTTTTCTTTCTTAAAAGAGACAAACGCGCCCCTTAGAGTGCCCCCCCCTAGAGTGCCCCCCTCCCCCCCCCCCTCCCCCCCTCCCCCACTCGCCCCATGCATCCTAAAAGCGCCCCCCTCCCCATGCATGTTAAAAGGGCCCCCCTCCCCCCCTCCCCTCCCCTCCTTCCCCTCCTTCCCCCTTATACACTCTAAAGAACGCTTCTAACTAGTTCAATAAGTCACTTCCAGTCGCTCGTAAAACAATAAAAAATGAAAAAAAAACTTATATCGTGGTGTTTTTTATTAGTTTACCAAAAAAAAATAAGAGACTCGCCTCCTCCTCCAAAAAAAAAAGATATCACATTTTAAAGCCCGTGACCCCTTAAAGACGCTCATCTCTTCATTAAGTCGCGTGACGTCACTTCTTCTTCTTCTTCTTCTTCTTCTTCTTCCGGTCACGTGATCAATCAGGTCACTTCCGGTCACGTGATCCTCAATGAGGTCACTTCCGGTTGGCCATTAGGTCATGTGACATCACTTCCGGTCCCCTAAGTAGGTCAGTAGGTTACCCAGAATGCACCATCCCCTAAGTAGGTCACTTCCGGTCACCCAATGGAGGCCTCTGATTGGCTGCAGGGTTACCCAGAATGCACCGCTAATCCCCTAAGTAGGTCACTTCCGGTCACGTGACCCAATGGCGGCCTCTGATTGGCTAACTAGGTCACGTGACGTCACCACTAATCCCCTAAGTAGGTCACTTCCGGTCACGTGACCAAATGGAGGCCTCTGATTGGCTGCATGTCGATTGAGTAATAAACAGTACTTAACTTTAGTCCCGTTCCGATACATACTATACTACTATCACGACTTGTAGTTGCATTAATCTGATACTAAAAAAAAAAATCTATTTGAATTTTCTTTCATGAACAGTTGGCACCCCATAAATTAAAAATGCACCCAGCACCCAGGTCAACAGCTATATACAGACACGTGTACCTCCCCTGCCTGTTCTCCTTCAATGCACAGTGAAGAGGGTGGGAGGGGGTGACCATCAACAGTGCACAAACACTTTGATTGGATGACAATGCAGTTTTTATATTACAACCTAAATTTGTGCAACGAAAATCATCAAGAAATACTAAGTATTTTTTCCAAAGAATAGCTTTTCTAGAATGGCTCGGTATTCAGGAATCCGACTGCGAATAAAAAAATGTCAAATTCTAATTCTAAATACCTGAAAATTGAGAAATGCTGATGTTGACGGGTTATGTAGGAAATGTACTAAAAACAGCAAAAAAGGGCAACAAAACCCTAATTTTCTCAAAAACTGTTCAGTAGGATTTTTTCTAACTGAGGTTCCACTGTTTTCTACCCTCATATTACACATTGGCATAGAGAATATATTGACACCTAGTCAGGATTTTGCGCTAGGAGCAATCTGTGAGGCGAAAAACAGCCAAAATGAGCCACTGGTCTGAAGTATAAAACTGGGCATCGATCACTATAGAGCTACAAAGAGACAGAGAATCGATGTCCAGTAAAAACTCTTTCACTGTTGGATAGCAGAAACCATGGCTGGGCATTATGGCCGATGTCTGATGAGCCCACATCGGCCATTACGATTCTACATCAGCAAAAGCTGATGTGATGATGTCATTTCGGCAAAACTGTATAACCCTTAAAAGTGTGTACTGTGAAACCTTGCGGTTATATAAGCCGAACTCACGTATTAGCCCCACCCTATCTTTAATTGTTATTTCTCTTTGAATTGCCATAAAACTACATTTTGTCAATATAGGTTATTACAATATGACTTGCCTCTGTACAAATGATCTTTACATCATACATAGGCTATACAAATGTGCTTACAATGATGTCATCACAAACGAATTGATAGGAAATTTTAACATTGGCATAATTCCTAACACAAGTGTATAGCTGTGATTTGTCAAAAAATTATAATTATTCATCATACCGTATTCGACGTAATAAGCATCCTCCCCCCTAATAAGCCCCCCCCCTCCTTTGAGGCATTTTTAGACTAGAACAAAGTCTAAAATCTCACGATTTTGGAGACAATTAAACTCTTAAGCACTAAAACGCCCATAAAAATAATTTTATAAACGCCCAGGGCGCTTATTACGTCGCATACGGTATATATAAACATGATTAATGAGCTTCATTACATGGTGTTTACAAGGCTCACCTTTTTGGTCTGCAGTTGGGTAGAGTTTTGACCATGCAATCTTGGCTTTGAATGGGAGAGACTGCAGGTAGCCACGAGCCTGGGAAGGAGAGCAAACGGTCAGTTATACCGACAAAGTCTTGTTTCACAAGTCCAGATTATATATGGTACATGCACATACCAGCTTATGATAAGTCTGTTCTCTTATAATCATATTTTGCAAACGGGTTATTTTATCTTTTTTTATTACCGCAAAACCTTGGTTATAAGCCGACCTTGGTTATAAGCCGAATGCGAGTTTAAGAGGAAAAATTCAGCTTACAATAAAAGAGCTTGAAGTCTGTTTTCACTATATTCCTATATTAAAGTATATATTAAAACCTCACTTATAAGCCAACTGGGAGTTTGGAAGTGAAAATTCGGCTTATGGCAAATAAAACACCAAATAAAATTTGGCTTATAACCAAGGTTTTACGGTAATTAATTGAATTCATACATATAATTCTACGGGTTTAGTCATGATTAATACTGTCGGCTTATTACGGTGGGAGGCAGATGTAAGTTGTCTGACGGTGGGACGTCCTGTTATTAACCTTTACACACACGCCCGTATAAGGTCACAACTAAACCCCCCCCCCCCCGCTGATACCTAGACACCAACCCTGTGTTAATCAAAGGGCCGCAGAGTGTGCTGCTTGTAGTCATGATGCATGACTGCAGCCCTAACTAGTTACTCACCAGTGCTGCATTCACGCATCATGCCGACACGTAGTGCTACATTCACGCATCATGCCGACAGTGCTGCATTCACGCATCATGCCGACAGTGCTGCATTCACGCATCATGCCAACACGTAGGGATTAATTAACTCCTGTCGGCCGGCGTGATGCATGAATGCAGCACTGGCGAGTTACTAAGGCCACTACCCCTGTTAACAGTTGAGTTATTAAAATTTTTGCATTTTGTCATCATTTTTTCCCGACGCTGAACCATTAAATTAATGGTGTCCCTCACTCGAGGAACCTATAATGGTGTACACACAACAGTAATGAAGAATATCATCGCATTTTGTCATCTGAATTATTTTAGATGCGGCCTTTTTTGGCCTTTTTTTTCCTCAAAATGTGAAAAAAAGGACCAATACGGCTCTTTTTAGAGGATGCGCGCGGTGTCCGCAAAGCTGATAATCAATTTTAAGTGGCCTAATGCATCATGTGAAACAAAGGGGACAGTGCGGGGTTAACCTAGATGTATAAGCCGCTTTTCTCCCTGCTATCCTGCATAGAAGTATCGCGTAGTACAAAAGCATCTTGGGGATGGTATTCTTTTTGCGTACTTATAAAATATGTCCTTTATATCAATTTTGCTTAAAACTGTGAGAGTGAGTGAGGATACACTATAGCTAAACATATGTTAAAACTTATTAAAATAACAGTTTAGTCAAAATCAGGGCAAATTTTCTTCTCAAATTTACGGGCAGGGTTTAAAGGTACTAGCACCATTTTACTACTGGCCCTTTAAATGGCCTCTCAGAACCCCCTTACCTTCCCCTTGTGACTCCTTACCTTCTCCTTGTGACCCCTTACCTTCTCATTGTCCCCCCTTACCTTCTCCTTGTGACCCCCATACCTTCTCCTTGTGACCCCCTTACCTTCTGCTGACCCCCCCCCTTACCTTCTCCTTGTGACCCCCTTACCTTCTGCTGACCCCCCCTTACCTTCTCATTGTCCCCCCTTACCTTCTCCTTGTGACCCCCTTACCTTCTCCTTGTGACCCCCCTTACCTTCTCCTTGTGACCCCCTTACCTTCTCCTTGTGACCCCCCCTTACCTTCTCCTTGTGACCCCCCTTACCTTCTTGTGACCCCCCTACCTTCTCCTTGTGACCCCCTTACCTTCTCCTTGTGACCCCCTTACCTTCTCCTTGTGACCCCCCTACCTTCTCCTTGTGACCCCCCTACCTTCTCCTTGTGACCCCCTTACCTTCTCCTTGTGACCCCCCTTACCTTCTCCTTGTGACCCCCTTACCTTCTCCTTGTGACCCCCCCTTACCTTCTCCTTGTGACCCCCCTTACCTTCTTGTGACCCCCCTACCTTCTCCTTGTGACCCCCTTACCTTCTCCTTGTGACCCCCTTACCTTCTCCTTGTGACCCCCCTACCTTCTCCTTGTGACCCCCCTTACCTTCTCCTTGTGACCCCCCTTACCTTCTTGTGACCCCCCTACCTTCTCCTTGTGACCCCCTTACCTTCTCCTTGTGACCCCCTTACCTTCTCCTTGTGACCCCCCTTACCTTCTCCTTGTGACCCCCTTACCTTCTGCTGACCCCCCCCTTACCTTCTCCTTGTGACCCCCTTACCTTCTCCTTGTGACCCCCTTACCTTCTCCTTGTGACCACCTTACCTTCTGCTGACCCCCCCCCTTACCTTCTCCTTGTGACCCCCTTACCTTCTCGTTGATGATACAGTTGAGGTCGTCGGCGCTGGGAGAGCCCAGGACCCCCAGGATGTGGTTAAGTTGGTCCAGGTAGTGCTTGCCGGGGAACAGGGGCCGGTTACTCAGCATCTCGGCCAGGATGCAGCCCACCGACCACACGTCGATCGACTTGGTGTAGCCTTTAGAGTTGAGCATGATTTCTGGGGCTCTGTACCAGCGAGTGGCCACGTACTCCGTCAGGAAACCCGTGTGGTCATGGTCCGGGTCTGCCACCCGCGCCAAGCCAAAGTCACAGATCTGTAAAATAGGCATTATACACTATAGTCACACAAACACCCGCGCCAAGCCAAAGTCACAGATCTGTAAAATAGGCATTATACACTATAGTCACACAAACCACTCGCGCCAAGCCACAATCACGGTTTCAGGGTTTAGGCTACAGTTACAGGGTTTGAGGCTACAGTTACAGGCTTTGAGGCTACAGTTACAGGCTTTGAGGCTATACTGTGAAAGTAATTTATTTTGCTGGGTATATATTTTCGCGATTTGGAAAATCCGCGAAATTTTTATATGCTTAAGTATGGAATAAATATCCGCGAATTTGCCGATTTTCACTTATCCGCGAAAATTTAGACCCGTGAGAATAAATACTTTCACAGTAGTTATGGCTTACCTTGAGGTCACAGGTGGTGTTAAGGTGGAAGTCAGAGGGTTTGAGGCTACAGTGACAGGGTTTGAGGCTACAGTTACAGGCTTTGAGGCTATAGGTACAGGCTTTGAGGCTACAGTTACAGGCTTTGAGGCTACAGTTACAGGCTTTGAGGCTATAGTTACTTACCTTGAGGTCGCAGGTGGTGTTGAGGTGGAGGTTGGAGGGTTTAAGGCTACAGTTACAGGGTTTGAGGCTACAGTTACAGGGTTTGAGGCTATAGTTACAGGGTTTGAGGCTATAGTTACAGGGTTTGAGGCTACAGTTAAAGGCTTTGAGGCTACAGTGACAGGGTTTGAGGCTATAGTTACAGGGTTTGAGGCTACAGTTAAAGGCTTTGAGGCTACAGTTACAGGGTGTTGGACGCTATTCACCAATTGGCGCAGAACACCAATATTGAGATTCTGCGCAGCGCAATTTGTAGATGGCGCTGGATCAGCGCTGCGCAGAATACCAATCTGCGGGGAATAGAAATATCAGTGTGGCCGCCAGCACCTGTTAACTTTGTAAGTTGTTGTGCCAATAAAACCCTGAGGTGGAGGTTGGAGGGTTTGAGGCTACAGTGACAGGGTTTGAGGCTATAGTTACAGGCTTTGAGGCTATAATTACAGGCTTTGAGGCTATAGTTACATGGTTTGAGGCTATAGTTACTTACCTTGAGGTCGCAGGTGGTGTTGAGGAGGTTGGAGGGTTTGAGGCTACAGTTACAGGCTTTGAGGCTACAGTGACAGGGTTTGAGGCTATAGTTACAGGGTTTGAGGCTATAGTTACTTACCTTGAGGTCGCAGGTGGTGTTGAGGTTGGAGGTTGGCGGGTTTGAGGCTACAGTTACAGGCTTTGAGGCTACAGTGACAGGGTTTGAGGCTATAGTTACAGGGTTTGAGGCTATAGTTACTTACCTTGAGGTCGCAGGTGGTGTTGAGGAGGTTGGAGGGTTTGAGGCTACAGTTACAGGCTTTGAGGCTACAGTTACAGGGTTTGAGGCTATAGTTACAGGGTTTGAGGCTACAGTTACAGGCTTTGAGGCTACAGTGACAGGGTTTGAGGCTACAGTGACAGGCTTTGAGGCTACAGTGACAGGGTTTGAGGCTATAGTTACAGGCTTTGAGGCTACAGTGACAGGGTTTGAGGCTACAGTGACAGGGTTTGAGGCTATAGTTACAGGGTTTGAGGTTACACTTACATGGTTTAAGGCTATAGTTACTTACCTTGAGGTCGCAGGTGGTGTTGAGGAGGAGGTTGGAGGGTTTGAGGCTACAGTTACAGGGTTTGAGGCTATAGTTACAGGGTTTGAGGCTACAGTTACAGGCTTTGAGGCTAGGGTTTGAGGCTACAGTTACATGGTTTGAGGCTACAGTTACATGGTTTGAGGCTATAGTTACTTACCTTGAGGTCGCAGGTGGTGTTGAGGAGGAGGTTGGAGGGTTTGAGGCTACAGTTACAGGGTTTGAGGTTACACTTACATGGTTTGAGGCTATAGTTACTTACCTTGAGGTCGCAGGTGGTGTTGAGGAGGAGGTTGGAGGGTTTGAGGTCGCGGTGCAGCACGTTAGCGGAGTGGATATACTTGAGACCACGCAGGATCTGGTACAGGAAGTAACACACGTGGTCGTTGCTCAGCTTCTGGGTCTTTAGCAGTTTGTACATGTCCGTCTCCATGAGGCACTGCACGATGTAGCTGCAGAAGGCTAAGGACAACAGTGTTTTTTTGGGTTTTTTTAACTGGATTTATTGGATCTAATCACCTTTTCAGGCGATAACTAGCTTGCGCGCATTGCCTTTCTGCCACCAGCACCCCTATCTATACATACATCTTTGACGGTCTTTAATAAATCTATTGCAATAGCATCCTTATGATATTCTTCTTTATAACATGGAGTATACAAAAGATATTTCTTAGTTATTACTTAATGTTTCTGATGAGATGAGATGAGTTCATGGTATGTCCTATGAGAATTTTCAATTAAAGTTCATGACGCAGCGAGGGTAATCTTTTTCAATTGCCAATTTGAACTTCCACAGGGTCTCAATTTCCGTATACATTGGTTTTAGGTGATTCCACCTAGATATACCCTGTACAAGACACTAGTATCACAATTGGCTTTAATGACCTCGGCACCTTGAATCGCATGCCTTGATTACGCCTAGTGGGGAGTGCCCGTACATCTATAATATACATGGGTTCTTTTTTCAAAGTAAAGGCATAATACAGCAAATGCTTATCCCTTCTATATATCAATCTGTCACAACCACTATTATCATGTAATTTTTGTGTGTCCATTAACGGGTTTCTCTCTAATTTAACTTTGTATACTACACAAAGGCCCTTATTCTGTAATCTCCGTAAGTCCTCAGTTTCCCCTTTATTATCCCTATCCCAAATAAAATCAGCATAATCAATAGTTGGCAGCACCATGGACTTGTGTTGCTGAAAACTTTTTATCCGACCAGGCCAATGTGGCCTGGGATCTTACACAGGCCATTTGCCTTCTACACAGGCCAAATCCATACAGCATTTCATACTATTGTAATAGCGACACTACTTGATATACCGTATTCGACGTAATAAGCGCACAGTGCGCTTAAAAAATTATTATGGACACCTTTTAGTACTTAAGAGTTTAATTGCGGTCAAAAATTTTAATATTTTTGGTTATTTCTAGTATAAGAATCGGCCAAAAACAGGGGGTGTGTGCTTATTAGGGGGTGTGCGCTTATTACGTCGAATACAGTAACTGAATATTATGTGTAATACTTATTTAATGATAACTAAATCGACTTAAATATGCTTAAATTCACTGAAAAATCTGTATACAAATTGTAAGGACCTAGGTCAGCTTCTAATAGGAATATTTGAAAAATTCTTTCACTATTGGAACGCTAAGATCATGGCTGGCCATTATGGCCAGTGTCCAAGACCCTTACATCGGCCATTAGGATTTTACATCGGCAAAAGCCGATGTGCCGATGTCATTTTGTCAACACTGTACCACCAGCTACCATCACACCTACCAAGGCCACCTTTTATAAATGTTTTAGGGGCTAGTCAAAAGTGGGGGTTGCCACGCCCCTCTGAGGGCATATGTTCAGAGTACCATGAGGCCAGACCAATCAAAAAAGTTGGTCAATGGATGTCGCGCACCTTATTTTCGGAAATGGAATTTTTTTTTGAAAAAAAAAGTCAATGGATATGGTTCGCCTCATTTTTTTTTTCATTTACATCTTTAGCATCATGGAGCGATGTGACTTGTCTTGAAATCCTTGAACTAAGCCCTGACTCAGATACTATAGAGTTTTAGCAGGCTGAACGTAGACAAAGTCGTAGACATGGAGAGAGCTACGTGATCCCCTACGCATGGGAATTAAATGAGTTTTAGCAAAGGGACACTGCCGTGGGTGATACTAGTGTACCAAAATAGTACCATCTTTGGCAATATTTTTTTATATGTTTTTTTACCAATCTCAATCTTTACCAATTTCCATGGAACCTGTGCCTTAATTTTATTACGATCTGTTGGTTCGATCTAGTGTAATATAGATAAGTAGTAGTGGACATTGCAAATGGCATTTCTGCGTCTTTGACGTGTGTAGCTCTCACTGAACATGGCAGAGAGCACTCATATTGATGACGTCACTAATGGTTGCTACGTTACACATTCGGAGGCGTGGCGCAGTCGGCAGCGCGCTCGCTCACGGACACGAAGGTCGTGGGTTCGAGCCCCTCCCTGAGTTGACTCAGCTCTCCATCCTCCTGTGGTCGGTAAAATGAGGAGCACCAGAGACTTATCTCACTGTGCGAAAGTAGGCAAGAGGCAGTGACAAAACAGGGGTTGGTGACAGCCACAACCTGTAGCGACCACAAGTGACTCCCGTGGGCACTGTGTATGTATCCCGTAGACCTAGTATAGCCCTATGGTACTAGGATCTCAGAGATACACCTCCTGAAAGCTAGGGGTTTATAAAGGGGAATTAGCACCCAGCTCCAAGTTCATGAGAACAGCCCAGAAAAGACATGATACCGACTTAATGTCTAACAGATAAGGCAGGAGTAACAGCTTACTTTTATACAGCTACGCCCACGTCTACGTTGAGCCTGCTAAAACCCTACTGTGTGACCTGCCTCGGGGCTGGTTGTCAGGTAGGGATGTCATCGATACCCCCCAAATCGAAATACCAATATTTCTGAAATTCTGATTATCGCACCGAGAAAATGCCTATATCGATACACTCTTTGAACCCTTAAAAACTGGATGAATTCTCCCTTCAAAACTGCAAGAATTCTATAAATATTCCAAGTATAACAAATATATCATTCAAAGGGAAATGCAAGCCCAAAAAAGGGCTAATACTGCCTAAAATCCGTTATAAAAATCCCAACAATTAATCCTAAATGTAAATGTAATTTGTGGTACTTTGGACAGAAGAGGATATTAGAGAACTTAGCACCTAATGCTCCTAATTTAGATACAGATCATTTTACGTTTATTAGGCTGATCTAAAGTTTTGCCCTACCATATTTTGACATCGACAAAAATCGGAAAATCAAGACCAATAATCGTGATAATCGGAATCGACAAAAAAGGGATATCAATGACATCCCTATTGTCAGGATGTTTAGGATGAGCACATACACTAGCTGCACTACACTGAACAGGTTGTGAGCTGATTTTTTCATACTTATAATCAGAATTAAATACCCCTAATAGGATTTTAGTCTGCTTTCATCTCCGCAAATCTCAACTTGTACGGTTTATAAAGGATACACATCTCGCATTTGATCTATTGTTGGTGCCCGAATTATATCCCGTATGTCGATAATCTGCAAGACAAGAGGAAAGAGATGATGTAACATGTGCTACTCAGCAGACAAGACTTTAGTTAGACAATATTATCAACTGTAGAACTTAAATACGAATTTCCCGATTTCATGACAATTCTCAGCATGCTACATTCTAAGGCCAGACCAAAAAAAAAGTATGGTATTGGACGTAATAAGTGCTAGGCTGTGTCTCACGAACTTGGGCTAATGTGTTTGTCTATGACCGGGTGCCGTCTATGACCGGGTGGCATCTATGACCGGGTGCTGTCCATGACCGGCTATCTAATCAAGTTTTTTGGAGGGATAAACTTTTTTATAATTTTTTTAAAACATTTTTGTTTATATATTTTTTTTCTAAATTAAAAAAATCTTTTTTATTCCTCCAAACAACTTTTTTAGATAGCCGGTCATAGACGGCACCCGTTCATAGACGGCAAGCGGTCATAGACGGCAAGCGGTCATAGACAAACACATTGGCCCAAGTTTGTGAGACACAGCCGCTACAGACTAGTTGCCCACCTCAGTGGCCTCTACAAAGCTTATACACACCCCTATTACTTCACACTTGGCTTGACCTTAACACCTGCACAGGTGAGAAGTGCTCCATGTTACACACAGGTGCAAAAACACTAACAAAATCGGATGAACATACCGGTATTAAAAAATTCTGGAAAGATCTGAAAAAAGGGGGGGGGGGCACTTATTAGGGGGAGGGCGCTTATTACGTCGAATACGGTAGGTCTACGGATTTCTATGGATGTTCTTTAAATCTGGAGGCCGGTGAACAAGACACCGTCCCTCACTGGTCATACATGGTTCTGTAAAACCTCGCTTATAGGTCGACCTCACCTATAGGTCAAATTGGAGGTTGGAGGGAAAAAAATCGACTTATAGCTAAATGCTTTGAACTTTTGTAAAACCTCACCTATAAGTCGAATTGGAGTTGAGATTATTTTGGGGAAAAACCCCGACCTCAACTTCCCTAAAGAAGTTTTTTCAGGGACCAAAATGAATGTTATTTCTGTTATTTTGCACTTTTAGATGACCCCCTTCTTCTTGAGGAATGAACTTTGGGTTTATAGGGAAAATAATCTCAGAAAAAAAGGTGTGTTTTAAGGTATTCATAATGACGTTTTTTGGCTCCTTAAATGGTTTACCATTTTTTTAAACCCCACCTATAGGTCGAATTGGAGTTTTGGGAAGAAAAATCGACCTACCGTATTCGACGTAATAAGCGCCCTCCCCCTAATAAGCGCCCCCCCCCCCCTTTTTTCAGATTTCCCCCTGAATTTTTTATGTGTTTCTCCAATTATGTTACTGATTTTCTCAACTGTGTGTAGCATGAAGCACTTCACACCTGTGCAGGTGTTAAGGCCAAGCCAGGTGTGAAGTAATAAGGGTGTAAGTCTCTTTAGGTTTGGTAAGAATAGGCATTTGGTTTCTGAAAATCATAGCATCTTGATTTATAAGTCTACTATATTAAGTCTGTTTGACTATGCGAGTTTTGTGTATGAGGGTGCAAATACTGGACTTCTAAAAAAGTTGGATCGTATGCAGAAACGTGGTTTGAAGATTTGTTATAGAGGGAGAAACCTGACTGAAGATGAGATGTATGCAGACTCAAGTATACCACGCCTGACTAGAAGGAGGCAGGAATTACTATTGACCTACATGTATAAACTCTCTAAAAATGAGGCCCTTGTAGACTCAACCGAGAGGCTGCAAATCACGAGGTCTCAACATAAAATCAGATTCTGTGTTCCACGGGCCAGAAATGGTGGCTACATGAACTCTCCTCTTTATAGAGGTGCCCATATGTGGGACTTGCTTGGCGACTGGTTTCAGACAAGTAACAGCAAAATGAACTTTAAGAAAAGATTGGCCCGAGCGCCTGACCTGCTGAAACCGACACCAAACCCTTCTTCTGATGTTACAATGTATGACAGCGACTAATATAGTCAAGAATTTCAAGTTTGTAGCAGTATATATGACAGGTTGCAGAGTTGGTTGCTACACCACACAAACTGTTGGTCTGTTTTCCTGGCTACTGTCCCTTCCGGGAGATGTTGTAATGATATCACCTTGGAGGGGAGCAGAAGCCTGTGATCCAGCCTTCTAGTCTGTTAGCCATTCGCTAAGCTATCTGGGAACTGTTGTAAAGATAGTACCTGGTCTCTGAATAAGATGACTTAGCAGCCAGGGGGAGATGTTGTCATGATATCACCTACCTGTGTGTGCTAAATTAAAAATCAAATATCGTGCTGTGTCCTTTTGCTTGGCGGCCTGTCGTTATCTGTCTATTGTCTGTCTATTATCTGTCTATTATTGTAAATTGTCATTTGAAATTCAAATTCAAATTTTAAGCAGTTGAAATGACTGTGTATTGCCCTGAGCATTATTATTCAAATGAGATCCTAAGTATTAAAAATAGGTGCTCAATGTCGAATAGGTAAACTTGCTGCGTACCATGTTCTCATGAAAACCGTCCTGACAACCTAGACTAATACTGTGACGAACCATTGTTTTTTTTATCGGTCCCTAGATGGGCAGTCTCGGTTTCATTTTCAATTTCAACTTCATAATCAGTGTAAAATATTGTTGGCATCGCTGTGTATTATTAAACGTGCTGATGCATAGAGTGGTCACAATGTCATGCTCCAAGCAATGGTGCTTTGCTGTAGACCTTTTTCATGTACCCTTCTGTTTATATCTGCTGGTAGACATACACTGTATCCTGTTTTTGTAATTTTGTATATAATGTATTTATTGAGTTCTTATTTTTGTGAATTTCTCATCTTTATATCATTGTAAAAAGGATCATCTTTATCTCATCCAATTATGTGCAACCAATGTGAAAGAATGAATGAATCTGAGGTATCATCATTATTGCCATAAATTTCCACATGTATTTATCCTGTGACTTTGGTAATAAAACTTTCAAACCTTAAGAAGCCTTCTGGATGCCACTGAGGTCTGTATATGACAGCCATGGGGGGTGCTTATTAGAATGAATATTAGAGGCTGTTTTTTTCACTTAAAATAATATTTTAAGCGCCCATGGCGCTTATTACGTCGAATACGGTATAGCAAAAATAAATTTCAAAGAAAAACCTACTTATTTATATATATAAACGAGGTTTTACGGTACTGTAAATTCCCACATATAACCCGTGGGTTATAAGCGAACCAAACCTCCAGTGCGGGTTATACAATATTCTTAAAGTCTAGGTGAGGGCACCTGGGTGCGGGTAATACCAGAGTTTTTCTAAGCATATAGACAAAGGTTCACAAGTTTTGGTCTGTTGACAGGGTTATTTCACGAGTTGGAGGTGGGGCCGTATTTCACGAGGCTGTAGGCCGAATGAAATGCGGCCCACCTCCAACAAGTGAAATAACCCATTAACAGACAAAAACGAGTGTGCCTTTGTGTTTATTTTTTATCTTTTTCGATTCAAAATACCGAAATTATGGTAGGGGGAGCCTAAAAGGCTTCTTTCTATACAGTTCTAATGTAAACAAACCGCCATATTGATGACGTCACAGGACTGTGAAATACGGCTGTGGGTTATTTCACGGGGGGTGTTAAATACGGCACTCCTTGGTTAAATCAATAGGGCTGCCATATTTGATAAAAAAATAAATAGACAAATGCCAACGCCCATTAATACCGTCTCTGTTGTATTTCACGAGTGGGGGCTAGGGCAGTATCCCACGAAGCTGCAAGGTTTTACGGTATATAACCACCAGGGCTGTTTTATAGATTTGATTTGACACTTACGTTCTCATGTTTAAACCGGGTGAGGATCTTGATCTCACGGAGTGTCCGCTGGCAGTAGGTCTGGTGTTCAAAGGGAGAGATCTTCTTTATCGCCACCCGTGTCTTGGTCATGTTGTCATTGGCAGATCTGCAAGTACAAGACAAGGCAGTCAGCATGCTGCTACTGTGTGGATACCTGTTAATTTACCTACAACAACAAAGCTCGTATAATGAGGACCGAAAAAAAATTTGACCCGCTCGTGGGAAAATCCACCAACCCCCCCTGTTGTTAAAAAACGACCACTGCCTTAAAGGGTTACAGCAGGATGGGACTAAAGGGCTAATGACCCAATCAGTCAGCACTGTCCATGTAGTGATACATAACATGGAGGCTACACAAGTTGTGCTGAAAGCCGCACCACCCGCAGCAATGGCCGACAGGAGCATAAGGCTGTGTCTCACCAACTTGGGCCAATGTTTTTGTCTATGACCAGGTGCCGTCTATGACCAGGTGCCGTCTATGACCGGGTGCCGTCTTTGACTGGCCATCTAGAAAAGTTGTTTGGAGGAAAAAACATTAAAAAATAAAAAATTACAATTTTTATTTATAAAAATTGTAAAAAAAAAATTTTAAATATTTTTTTTAATTCCTCCAAACAACTTTTTTAGATAGCCGGTCATAGACGGCACCCGGTCATAGACGGCACCCGGTCATAGACAAAACCATTGGCCCAAGTTTGTGAGACAGCCATATACCCACTTAGTGGGACCCGGTCTCAGCAGCAGCCATGATAGATAGGTGCTGTGTTGCCATGGTTACAGAGTGGACACCGTGTATGGCACCTCACACCACACACTTTGTACCTGTTTGATGTACCACCGTGTTGCCATGGTTACAGAGTGGACACTGTGTATGGCACCTCACACCCCACACTTTGTACCTGTTTGATGTACCACCGTGTTGCCATGGTTACAGAGTGGACACTGTGTATGGCACCTCACACCACACACTTTGTACCTGTTTGATGTACCACCGTGTTGCCATGGTTACAGAGTGGACACCGTGTATGGCACCTCACACCCCACACTTTGTACCTGTTTGATGTACCACCGTGTTGCCATGGTTACAGAGTGGACACCGTGTATGGCACCTCACACCACACACTTTGTACCTGTTTGATGTACCACCGTGTTGCCATGGTTACAGAGTGGACACTGTGTATGGCACCTCACACCACACACTTTGTACCTGTTTGATGTACCACCGTGTTGCCATGGTGACAGAGTGGACACCGTGTATGGCACCTCACACCCCACACTTTGTACCTGTTTGATGTACCACTGTGTTGCCATGGTTACAGAGTGGACACCGTGTATGGCAGGGGACCTCACACCACACTCTTTGTACCTGTTTGATGTACCACCGTGTTGCCATGGTTACAGAGTGGACACCGTGTATGGCAGGGCACCTCACACCCCACACGTTGTACCTGTTTGATGTACCACCGTGTTGCCATGGTTACAGAGTGGACACCGTGTATGGCACCTCACACCACACACTTTGTACCTGTTTGATGTACCACCGTGTTGCCATGGTGACAGAGTGGACACCGTGTATGGCAGGGCACCTCACACCACACACTTTGTACCTGTTTGATGTACCACCGTGTTGCCATGGTTACAGAGTGGACACCGTGTATGGCAGGGCACCTCACACCACACACTTTGTACCTGTTTGATGTACCACCGTGTTGCCATGGTGACAGAGTGGACACCGTGTATGGCAGGGCACCTCACACCACACACTTTGTACCTGTTTGATGTACCACCGTGTTGCCATGGTTACAGAGTGGACACCGTGTATGGCAGGGCACCTCACACCACACACTTTGTACCTGTTTGATGTACCACCGTGTTGCCATGGTTACAGAGTGGACACCCTGTATGGCACCTCACACCACACACTTTGTACCTGTTTGATGTACCACCGTGTTGCCATGGTTACAGAGTGGACACCGTGTATGGCAGGGCACCTCACACCACACACTTTGTACCTGTTTGATGTACCACCGTGTTGCCATGGTTACAGAGTGGACACCGTGTATGGCAGGGCACCTCACACCACACACTTTGTACCTGTTTGATGTACCACCGTGTTGCCATGGTGACAGAGTGGACACCGTGTATGGCAGGGCACCTCACACCACACACTTTGTACCTGTTTGATGTACCACCGTGTTGCCATGGTGACAGAGTGGACACCGTGTATGGCACCTCACACCACACACTTTGTACCTGTTTGATGTACCACCGTGTTGCCATGGTGACAGAGTGGACACCGTGTATGGCACCTCACACCACACACTTTGTACCTGTTTGATGTACCACCGTGTTGCCATGGTTACAGAGTGGACACCGTGTATGGCAGGGCACCTCACACCACACACTTTGTACCTGTTTGATGTACCACCGTGTTGCCATGGTTACAGAGTGGACACCGTGTATGGCACCTCACACCACACACTTTGTACCTGTTTGATGTACCACCGTGTTGCCATGGTTACAGAGTGGACACCGTGTATGGCAGGGCACCTCACACCACACACTTTGTACCTGTTTGATGTACCACCGTGTTGCCATGGTTACAGAGTGGACACCGTGTATGGCAGGAGACCTCACACCCCACACTTTGTACCTGTTTGATGTACCACCGTGTTGCCATGGTGACAGAGTGGACACCGTGTATGGCAGGGCACCTCACACCACACACTTTGTACCTGTTTGATGTACCACCGTAAACCTGTACCACCATGAACCTCTCACAGAGAACCCTAACCCGGTACAAGACGCACCGCGAGAGGCTGAGGAGATCCTATACGGGACTAGCGCATTGGGCTATGGGGGCCGCCATCAGGTACCAGGATGTGCTAGTCCTGTATAAGCCCCACCCTGGGACTGGTTATGGCTATTTACAACTGTACTACACTAGCAACAAGTAGCACGGAGGAAGGAGTGCTATTTGTAAACAAATGTGGAAAGTAGATAGAGCATGGAAATTTCTACAACTTCTTTTTTTTCAATTCTGGACTTTTTTTTCTCGCCAAGTTGGCATTTTTAAAGGGAAATTTCACTATTTTCTCAATTATGAACTTTTTTTCTCGCCAATTTGGCCATTTTGGGGAATATTTCACTTCTTTTTCAATTCCAAACTTTTTTCTCCCCAAATTGGCCATTATGTGGGAAATTTCAATTTTTGCCTAAATTGGCCGTTTTTAAAGGAAATTTCACCTTTTTTTTCCAACTTTGAACATTTTTCTTGCAAATTGACAGTTTTCCGTGAAATGTTTGCAATTTTGGTATTTTTTCTCGCAAAATTGGCCCCTGTCGATCAGCAGACCCACCGCCCTCATTAAGTGTATACCACCACCTGTTTTCCGGATTTGGGTGACACAATTTAGTGCAGCCACTGGACACCAGGGTCCCTTTAAGGCTAAACATTCATTTCTAGTATTGCTCCAGAGTCGCATTCAAGCAACGAGCTTTTCCACATATAACAGAATAATCCATCATATATCAAAGAAATTAATTCTGAGCTTATCTATCCCCCCAAATTGATGTCAAGGATTCCAATAAAGCTATCCATTTCCCAGCACACGCTATCCACACGCCACACTCATAATTGCTGCCTGATATCCTCACAAATGAATCCTGTTAATTGTCCGAGTGGTGTCCCTTGCTGTGCAAAATAGTGTTTGACATGATCTCATAAGTTCTCCTCAAGCAATTAAAGCTCATTTACGGAGTGAAAAAAGTTTCGCTGTTGTAATCTCAAGTATCCTTGCCTGATAAATATCAATTATCTGGGTCCCTAAGTTATGTTTAAAAAAGATAGCAAGTGCCATCTCCCATTGCCCCCTCCCTCATATCATATATGGGGGGGGGGGATTTTAAACAAGAAATTGTCTATGAAATGTTGCCGAAATGACATCGGCACATCGGCTTTTGCCGATGTAAAGTCCCAATGGCCGATGTAAGGTCCTTGGACACCGGCCATAATGGCCGGCCATGATCTCAGCACTCCAGCAGCGAAAGAATTTTTCTAATATTCCTCTTAGAAGCTGAGCTAGGTTCATGCATCTGTTTTAAGTATTTTCTCTATGAATGAAAGCATTTTCTAATCATTTTGTAAACTGTCCTCAAAGAAGCAGTACAATTTGTATTTTTAATGTGAAAAAATATATGTGCTATATGAAATGAACATATATGGGTCGATGTGGCCTGTGTAGAAGGCAAATGGCCTGTGTAAGATCTCGATACACAGGCCACATTGGCCTGTGTGCATAAAAAGTTTTCGGCAACACTGTGTATGTAATTAATTTATTACTTCAGACAGGCACAGTAGGGCCATTGTCTATACAAAACCACAAGAATTTCGTACTGCCCCCCCCCCTCCCCCCCCCCCCCGTGGGAACGAAAATTCACAATAGGGTGGCTCACGCTTCGGCCTAAACATGCCACCGAACATTTACATGCATCAAATCTGTAGGTTCTGCATTCATGCAGCCATGTTGAGACCCTGAAGGGGCTGCATTGACACATAGTGTATTAAAGCATTATGCTCCCAATAATAGATTAAGATGATGCGGCAGAGTTGAGCGGTCAATGTGTCATGAGGCGACTTAAACGACGCTTATTACTCGGCCACCACCAGGATCCTGGCAGACCTGGGTACAAACAACACTGACAGCTAGTAGCACATGCAGGGCTCTATTTATACTACCGTAAAACCTCGGCTATAAGCCGAATTTTATTTGGAATTTATTTTTGCTATAAGTCGATTTTTCCTGCTAAAAGTCCAATTCATCCTATATGTGAGGTTTTGAAAAAAAATTATATGATTTAGGCAACCAAATTTTTTTATCCTTTATAGAGTGAAATACACCTTTTTAGGGGATTGTTTTTTCTTGTTAGAGTTATTTCTTTTCCCCACAAGTAGAGGCTTGTCTTAAGGGTAAAATATTATTAAAATTACTCACTTTGACCCTGAGAAAATGTGGTTATAGGGGGGTTCAGGGCCTCAGAAAAATCTCAAACTCCAATTCGACCTATAAGTGGGGTTTTCCTAGACTTCAAACGATTTTGCTATAAGTCGATTTTACCCTGTAAAGTCCAATTCGACCTATAGGTGGGGTCGACTTATAAGCGAGGTTTTACGGTAGGTACTGCTTACAAGGCTCACTGATTATCTCTATTCCAGCCACCGCAACAGGAAAAAAAATACCGCCACTCCAAGTAGCGTAACCCTTTAAGGGAAGCAGTACTTTTGTCTTCATTAGGCTTGAATTCAGTCCTTGCAAGTAACTTGCCGGGGCTGCATTCAAGCATCATACCTTAGCGAGTAACTTGCCAGGTACATCATGCCAACAAATGTCATCTTTTAGTAACATCGGTCCTTAAAGAGTTAACTAGCAGAGCCCCTAGCCTGCAGCCTGCCTAATTGTGCAATACCAGAGGTCGGTCTCCAGGTGACCAGTCAGTCAGATTCTACTTACTACTAACTCAACCCAACCTTCAAGTACTTTAGGGAGTGGCTTTTAATAAGGCGTGAGGGGCTGGGTCGGGAGGAGTTGGTGGGGTTCATTTAACCCTTTAAGGACGGCACGATGCCTTAATGCATCATGCCCTTGGTCCTCATGAGGCATGAATGTAGCCCTAACGAGTAATTGATTGATTGACTTGTTATACGTCCAGACATACATCAAGTACCTCACAGGACATATCACAAGTTGGCAAGGAGTCAGCCACAAATAGTGGTAGTCTGCCTCGCAGTAGTAGGACAGATATCTATATGCTGCTTGCCTAATACAGCAGTGACCGCATCTATGGATGATTGAATCTGTGACATGAATGACACAGAGGGAGAAAACCGCTACCGGGGCACACCTCTTTTAGAAGGACAGCAAGTGTTCTTTTTATTTGCAGGTTCTACATACCTGGGCTGGTACCATAGGAGGAAGGGCCAGAAAAACCACTGTGTTTGATATCTCAGACGTGGTTCACTGAGGAGAGACCACAAGGTAGACCAGTGCTGCATTCAAGCGTCATGACGACAAATGTCATATGTTAGCAACATCGCGTTGGAGAGATGGGGGGGGGGGGGGGGTGTACCCTTCTGGAGGAGCTACAATATCATTTCCGGAAAAAATTACGGAGAAATCGTAACTCATGGTATGCCTGATTGTGTAGCTCCTCAGTATATATGCAGTAATACTTACAATACATGGGAAATGTCTTCAATTCCCACAGAAACTGTTAAATTACCACATGGTATTCACACAATAATTGAAGGAACTGCCGAGCAGAGAAAAGACTCACACTGCTTGCTGAAAATTATCAACAATATGTTTGAAATTTTCTATTTTGAGAAAATCAGATCAAACTTTGGTGCTCATTAA